>CATIWR010679213.1:0-18740 GCA_949677035.1 Omphalea diandra | reverse complement strand
TATATATATATATATATATATATATATATATATATATATATATATATATATATATATATATCTGTGTGTGCGCGCGCTCGCGCGTGTGTACACATCCGTGTGTGTATATGTATGAATATATGTATTATATGTATGTGTGTGTGTATATATATATATTCAACATTATTAAAATTTTCAAGAGATAAAATTTTCTTTTTTTCTTTTTATAAATTTTTGTTTTCTTTGAATCAATGAAGTTTGATGTTTATTTGCTTAGTTTTCATGTGTGAATCAATAGAGTTATAGAAAGTTGTTCTTCAATTTTCTATGATATCCTTTTTTAAAAGATTCTGTTACATCAAGTAACCAAACAAAGATGAAGAACTCTGTTCTAGTTTTGCTATGTCCTATTTGATAAAAAAAAATTTAGTAAAAATTAGGTAAATTAATTAAACAACTCTAAGAGCGGAAGAATAGCCTGGCTAAGCATTTTGTGGATTAAGATGAACAACCTTGTGCGAAAGGAAAATGATGCAAGAAACTTTTTGTTAGGAGAAGTCAACTATACTTATGAAAGAGTGTATTTGAAACTTATTTCTAGAACAATTCTAGAACTTTTATAAGATCTATATTTTATAGTTGAAAAGAAAAAGATGTTTAGTTTACATAGAATCAAACGGTGCATAAATCTAAGTTGCATAAAAAAATGTTATGGATATTTGAATATAGAAAAATCATGTAGGATCTAAAGTTGTCATACAGATAAATTTACTTGAAAATTTTCTATAGATTGATTTACAAGGATCGAGAAGTTAAATCATATATGGACGAAAAGTTCTTTGAATCTAATTTTCATAAAAAAAAATAAACGAGTAGCAATTTAAAGTTTTATAGAAAAATTATGGTTGTTTGAGTAAAAAGTGTTCGTTTAATGGCGCTGTTCTAATTGAACAACTCTTAAGAACTAGGTTGTTCATCACTTAAATTGGGTCATTCATCATAAACAAAATTAAATACTTTCATCTAGAAATGAGGAACGATTAGTAAAAAATGGAATAAACTAGTGAAATGCCATGTTCAGCTTCGTAACAACTAATTTGCCTAAAAATGGCTAATTTTATATTTTAAATATTTTCAACCATTAAATAGATCTTAGGCTATCATCTAATATGTGCCTAACATATTATAAACGCTAAAATAAATTTTATCAAGCATTCAAGGTTCAAGTCCTTCCTTTCTTTATATTCTTTTAAAGAGTTGAAGCGAGTGATTATGAGTGATTCTCCTTGAGCAGTATTTGTATATATTATGTGAGGATCATCATTGATTATTTTGAAATTTAGTTTTATAAATTCTTAATTATGAAAGGTTTAACTTACATCTTGAACAAATTGAAAAAAACTTAAGATAGTGTCTGAGGATTATCTCGCTTAGGTTGGTGTTGAGCACAAAAAAACATCAATTAGGTTTCACTCTTGAGTTTGATAACAAGAGAGTATAAAAGTTCATTCTTAGTCTGTGAAAGAATAAGTTGTATCTTAATTTATAAAAAGACAGTGAAAGACTCTAACGAGGATATTAGAGTAAATGTAGGGAGAATTATTCTCGAATCTCTATAAATCTTGGTGTCACTTTCATTGTGTTCCTCTCCCTTCTTTGTATGTGATTCAGTGTCAAATTTAAATTCTGCAATATTTGTCATAATCTTATTCACCTTTCCTCTTGAGCTCTACATGTGATCAAAGGGATCAATTATATAAATAGAAATATTATAAAAAAAAAAAATTTCTGGCTTTCATCCAAGATAATGAAAACTTTACCCATTGACATAAGAAGCTTGAGTCTAAGAGAAATTGGATTCTTATCTATTATTGTGGAGGCTTTTCTTTATTGTGGTTAAATGGTTGTTAACTCATAAAAGTTAAAATAACAAATAGTCTAGTTATATCTAGAGAAAAATGAAAAAGATAAATTATTCTAATTGTTGTGAGTAATATGAATATATAATTTTATGTGAGCAAGATCTTTTGGTACAATGGGCTAATGGATTGAGAGGGTTACTTTAAGCTTGATGATGTAATTAATGATATGATTGATATAACAGATAATGCACATGGATTTAGTCCTATTAAGAGGATAAATTACGTAAAATAATAATAATAATAATAATAATAATAATAATAATAATAATAATAATAATAATAATAATTATTATTATTATTATTATTATTTTAGTTTGCTTTATTTTTTAATAGTTGCATGCCTTTGTGATCATAGTGATTGTGGCATGAATACATAACAAAATTAATAATTTTACTATGTCTACCAACTTTAGTTGTAACATATAACAGCTCAAGTAATTGATGTTTATTGAGATAAAATTTTGCTTGTACTGTTATGATGGTCGTTACATTTTAAAATAATTATGAATGAGTATTTAAATTATCATTTACCTATTAATCAAATATATAAATTTTTATAACACCCGATATAGGTAAGTTTTTACTTTTTATCAAATTCATTCCAAAAGCTAATGCATTCAAAATAACATTAGTTGATTAGAATGCTGATTTTTTATACATAGAATGTTAGAAAATATGAATTGATAATTGACTTTGAGGCTTGTAGCAACATTGTATTTAAGGTGTTTATATCCTCATTATATAATAACATTGTGAAATTTGCAGGCAGCAATACTGACATTTCAAAAGTGATTTCATAAAGAAAATTTTCAACCATTAATAACTCTTGTTGTAATGGCTTCTTGTCCAATGTCACTGCACAAAATGGATGAGAAAAGGCAATTAGGCAATATGCAAAGCCATGTAACATGAAAACTTTTGTTGAATCACATTTCTAGTTTTGAAAATGTTTATGCATTTTTTTTATTTTAACATTTTTTCCACATTTTTAATAAATTTTTAATAAATATCATTTTTTTGTGTTCCTTTTCATGTGTGTTCCATTTTCATGTAACATAACCAAGGATAATAAAACCATTAAAGTGATCTACAGGATTACGCAAAAATTTAAGCAAGAACAGTAGTTTCCTGGAACCTAACGGTCCACCGCTGCCCATGTTTCTACAACACATTTTTACTTCAGCCATAATAAATTGGTGGGCCTCCAATTTCTGTACCATGCAGAATTCAGAAGCTATATGTAATCCTCTATACTTTCTTCTGGATATGGGCCACATCTACAGAAAGGTCCCAAGTCAACTGAAGATTTGATTACAACTTATACTTAGCTACTATTCCATTACTATTTACAGCCTGATATATCATCAGTTTTATAATTATAGCTTGCCATATGTTTTGCAGAATTCAGAGTGAGTATTTATGTTCTCTCCATATCCAAACAACACTAGCTATCTCCGACTCTTGGATAGGGGTTGCCAATTGTTATGTAGTCCTTGTTTCATTTCAAATTTGGGTTCATTATTATGTTGATATGTTGCCTCATGATTTTGCCTATCACCAGGTTCTGAATGTCCCATTAACAGCATATGCACGGCATTTCTTCTGCCTTTCAAAAATCTTTAGAGTCCCCATTGTTGTTGCCTAAATCAATTATAGGAATTAATATAGCAACCATTCTCTATATTATGTGTGCCTAAAGAATTAACTATAGCAACCATTCTCTATATTATGCCAGAAGAATTAAATATAGCAACCATTTTCTATATTATGCCTGCCTAAAGAATGAAACTTTCAAATGTACAAATACCAGCATTAATCATCTATTAGAATAGACACATTTTTTTTTTTTTTGAAAATCCTGTGAACCAGATTAAATGGGGAAATGATAGTCAGTTAAGTTTAATTTTCATTAAAAATAAAAAATTTCATACTAATTTATTTTTTAATTAGATTTACCTCATCTCTCTCACGTCTTTAACCTTTCAATACATAATAGAGACCATTTTTAGTCGGCCTCTTTCTTATGATTGTTTTAGTTTTTTAGTTTTTCTTACTATGTTAATCTAGAGTTTTTCCCTTATTAAATCTAAGAAACAAACTTTTAATATGTTAGTTTTAGATTTTAGCTCAAATAATGACAGTTTCTCTAAATTTAAGATGAGATTTTACATTTTTGCCTTAGATCTGAAAATTTTCCTCTCCCTTTGGTGGAGAAAATTTACTGATTTTGCTCTCTTTGGATATCCGTTGCTTGAGAAATAATTTTTATGTGGAATTTGGTGAAGATCACTAACTCAACTTATCACCTAAAAATTAAGATTTTCTAGCAACCTATATTGTTAAGGTGGTCAAAAATTTAGCCACTAATTTTCAGATAGTAGAAAATTTTTGGTTTGATCTACTTGAAGATCAAATTTTTTATCCATTTACAACACTTATGGGTGCAAAAGTCGATGAAAAATTTGTGTTATTCCTATTCTACTTTAATGAGTTAAGACTTAGATTATTTCTCTAAATCAGATCACATATCTTCGGTAGCACTAGTAATTATATACTTCGGTTTTAATTTCAAATATGTAGAGTTTTGCTCATGTGTTAGATGATATTGTACTTAACTTAACTTTATTTAATGAAATTATCTTTGTTTAAAAATTTTTTTAATATTTTGTCAATATTTTTATAAAAGAAAATCATCGTTTTTTAAATTAAATTCAACATTATGAATGATAAATTTTTATTTTTTATATTTTATCAATAACATTACCTTTGATATTTCATAAATGATAATTATTTTCTTTTATCTAAAAAAATCAACTCTAATTTGGTTTGAAGGCATTTATTTTCATAAGAATATATTTTTTTTGAAAATATTTTTTAAAGTACTTTTTAATTCAATCAATAAATTTCGAAGATGTAAACTATATTGTAGGATAATAGTTAAGTTGTTCTTTGAACTTTTTGGAAATGTTCAATTAAATTCAAATTAGTTTTTGAATTAATTTAGCTCGCATATTTGGATTTAAAGGCCAAACGAATCCACTTTTAAACCAAAAAGAACAATAGATAATTATTTCATTTTTTACCAACAAACAATCATTTTTAAAGTTGAAAAGGATTGCCAATTTTTATCTATATATGTATTTTTAAATAATTTTTAGTAATTTAAAAATATTAAAACTAACTTATATTAATTTTGCCTAGAATTGGGTTCAATTCCATTCAAGTATGTTGGTTAAATTAACCCAAAAAGTTACCTAGGATTTAATTAAATTTATTTAAAAAGTACATGGACCAAATTGACACGTTATCCAAATATTATTGTTTCCCTAACTTATTAACATTAATACTTCTTAACCTAGTAAGAAAACTTATTTAATAAAATGATTACATAAATAATTTAGAAAACTGTTTGCCACTTCACTCAAGGTGAGTTTGATATTGCTATTACCAATAGCTAATTTTAGGACAAATAAAGAATAGATTATTTTTCTAATTGATTATAAATTTTTTAATATGAGTTTTATAAGTAAAAAATTAATTTTTAGAAAGTTAATATTTAAACATTTTTATCAAAAAACTATTGAATAAAATTGATAATAGGACTAAATACTTCTATTAATAGATAATAATTTTTTTAAAACCTAAAAAGTGGTAATTTAACAAAAAAATAAATTTTATAAGAGCAATGCTAAACATGCTCTAAGAAAATTGAGGGATAAAAAAAATACAAATTTCATCTATATTTATATTTTTTATAATAAAAAAATAAAAAGTATACTCTCTTTTTTTTTTTTTTCACTTTGCAATATGCATCATCTGTTGTAGTAAAAATATCTTTTTAGAAATTGTTTTTAAAATTTTCAAGTGTTCTAGACACTTAAAGAATTAGTTAATATAAAATACTTTTTTCTTAAAAGAAAATACAATTTTAAAACTTCAAGTTATAAAATAATCATGTAAACACGGAGATTTAATCAACAAAAAATCTTGAATTCAAGTATTTTTTTAAATATATCTCCTACTTAATTTTTTTTTTAATATATAACGATCAAATTTTCATTTATAGACAAAATACATCCTTTGATTGATTTTTCAATGGTCAAATGTGGAAAATAAAATTATGACGTGGCATAATTATTTTAAAAGGATTTCATGTGTGAAAAAAAAAAAAATTGCCAAAACCCATTAATTCTCTCGTCTCTATATCTAAAACTCAGCGGTCATCTCCACTGAAGGTGAAGCTTCAACTAAAATAGATGGAAAGAAAAGAAAAAAACACTATCAAACATAGGTAAAATGTTTCTTCAAAAGGATTTTTTCAGCTAAAATTTATTTTTAATAAGTGGATTTTTTTCAGCTAAAATTTATTTTTTTTTTAAAAAATATCACATCATCACTTTTCAGATTCTAGCTGCTGAAAAGTAATTAGAGGATATATTTGCTTTTAAATGAAAATATTCTATTTAAATTCAAGATTTTTTTATTAATTAAACCAAACACATAAGCTAAATCTATCAACTGCTATCGACTATTCTTCATACTCAACCATCACAGCCGTTGACAACCATTTTTAGCCTCTAATAAGCATTAATGATTGTCAAAATTTACGACATTTGAATAATTTTTTACATCTAATATTTACATAAAAAATTTATAGAACTTTTACAATTTAAACATTTTTTACTGTAAATTGAAAGAAAAATATGTTCCTCAAATGTCAGATTTTTTTTTAAAAATATTTTCAGTATTTCAATTAAAAAACAAAAGCAAATTATGATGAAAAATATTTTCTGCAGAAAAAAATGGGGCATAAAAGTCACATTTTTCTCAAAGAACTTATTAGTGTAGCAAATGAAAGAGATTAGAGAGTTAAAAGCTTGATCCTCACCCTCATTTTAAGAGATTGGGTCTAATAGCAAAATAACCTCAAAGTAAAATAATGTCCTTGACCATTTTTTTCCTCAAAAATTTGGGTTTAGCCTATTGATTCCAAATGGCCTACATGCATACAGAGAGGCATGCATAAGTTGCAATGCTCTTGAGTATTTCTTTTGGAACATATCATTATAATTATAACTTCTATGTCACATGATAATATGCAAATAAAATGAGGTATGAAATTATCTTTTTTTAAATTTTTTTTTCTTTAAAAGGAATGATAATATGCAAATAAAAAATTTGACATTTTTCTTACTCAAATCCAACTGATAAATAGAAATAATTGTTAGTACTTAGGATTTGATTCGAGGTAGGTGAGAAGGCAAATCAAAAATCAAATGAAGCTTTTTCTATGCCAAAAAAAAAAAAATCAAATGAATTTCCCTCTCGTTACCTTTTTATCCATGTTTAGACAATCAAAGCTACAATTCCAAATGTATGCCTAAATATAAGCCTCCAAAAATATTCCCACCAATCCTAGTCCAAGTCACATCAATGCTACCGTATTATTATTATTATTTTAACATGTATCCACATTTCCTACGCCTGGCCACGGCCGCTTCAGAACCAGTCAAAATACGCTTGGAACAAGTTCAATCCGGAATCGAGTCCAACTGGCCTTGAACTGTGGAGAGATCGATTCAGGACCGGTTCTTCTTTTTTTTTTTTTTAACCAGAACTCACAGTTTTGGTTCCAAACCGTGATGTGTTTGTGCGCGTGTGTATATATATATATATACACTTAATATTTTTATAAGAAAATTAAATTCAAACTATTTTTAATTGTTTAATATTGTTCAAACCGGTCATAATCAAAAGCGTGAATCAAAATCGACTATGAACTGCTCAAGAAACAGTTCTAGTAGGGGTGAAACCGTGAACTGCCAATTCTTGAAATGGAAAGGCCACTCCTAACATTTCCAATCATTTGCAATTCTAGTTCCTCTTTTTGCAACCAATCAAATCATTTTTGTTTCATGAATCAAGTAAAAAATAAGTCAATTACAATAGAATAGGGCTCGGCTGATCAAAATGCTACACCAACTAACAATATAGTTGGTTGCAACCAAAGGCGTTATTAGTTTGTTGTGCCTAACTAGCCCACTTTTGAATCTTGCAGTTGGGTCTAATTGAGTTGCGACACCCACTAGGCCAGCCCTAAACAAAACTAGCCCAAGTCCAACTTGATGTTTCACTCTCATTTTCACATTCTTTTTATGTTTCTATTTTTTTTTTATTAACAATACAAACACACATATACAGAGTAGAGATAAAATACAATTTTTTTTTATAAAATCATAATAATATTATAAAAATATACTAATTTATATAAATTTTTGCAGGCTTTTTACAGTCGATGTGAAATCCTCCTTAATTTCCAACTTTAAGAAAAATGTAAAAGAAAAAAAAATGAGCATACGTAATTGATTCTTAATGTAATAATAAAGTCAAACTATCTAATAGTTTGATGCTAGTATTGAAGTTTGAAAAGTTTTAAGAACACCCGCCTCAATACTAAGAAGAAAAAATAAAATTATTTTTACTATTAGCAATTATAATTAATTCTATTGATGTTAAAGTCGGTAACAATAAATATAATTATAACTTATGCTGTATTTGATAAATCGTAATATATACATATATAATCATGATTACATTTTTTTTTACCATCACCCCACTTTTACTTTTATCACTCCCCATCACTCCTACCATGGTTGCCACCTTCAGCTATTATCACCATGACTATCGTCTCCCAACTACCATCACTTGGCCATTCCCGCGGCCATTAATTGGTCATTGCCATCACTAACATTATCACCATTTTACAATGCAATTAAATATAAATAAATAAAATCTAAAAATAAAAAAAAATTTATTTTACTTTGATTATATCAAATTTTATTTTAAAATTAAAATGACTATTTCATTGTCTTACTTTACAATTTTTCATGGATTATATCTTTGATTGTATTATTTTTTAGATGTTTCAACTTTTCTTTCAAGAAATATAAGTGACACTAAATATTTTTGTGTCAAATATTTTATAACTGTCTAATTGAGAAGCTAAAGGGCTATTTGCTATCATTTTTGTTATCTGTTCTTTGTTTTTAGTCTCTGTTTTTCAAATTCAAAATATTTATTCTAGGAAAACAAGCTCAAAAAACTAGAAAAACTACTTTTTATGATTTTTCTGAGTTGTAAAAACTTGTTTTTGTGTCTTAAGAAATAAAATAATAAAAAATAAATACTTTATTAACATATTTTATTTTGAAGACTGAACAGCAAAAATAAAAAACGAAACAAAAAAATGATACCTAACATTTACCCTTTATTTTGATCTCATCAAGAGTGAAACATATGATTTAATCTTTCAACATAGTTCCATAGCTAGAAATTACAAAATAACAAGAATAATTGATAAAGCATCCTTTGAACTTGCCCTAATTGTTTCAGCTTGAAAGTGATTATACCTCATATTCCCTACAATTGTAGGGTTGGTCTTCAACCCCACGTTGCTACTTAGAGAACATGCATTTGTTTCTCTAGCTAATTAATGTACGATAAGTATCAAAATAATACGACTTCATCATGGTCCAAAGTACATTGGAACCGGCTAATTAGGCACATTCCAGGCAATGGACTCTCAATTATAACTCTAACGAGCCCATGATCTGAAAAGAATGGCTTTTTTATCCCTCAAAAATTAATTAATTAATAAACCCATTAAGCAAACTTGTACGATGTCGCCGACACCTCCTAGCCAACCAATTAGTTGATCTTTTGGATCATAAGTTATAAAAGAAAGTAATGAGACAATAATTAATAAGATGCTTATTGTTTTTAAAAGTCAGTTCAAGGTCACAAAGAGCAGGAAAATGGTGGGCTAATATTTTTGAAACTCAAGAAGGTGTTTCCTTTGCCCCCTTGTGGCTATAAAACTTGAGGGTTAGGGCTAAATCGACAAAAACAAAGGGATTATTGACATTAGTTTTATAGTAAAAGAGATTTATAAAAGAAAGGAAGTGTGTTTTTGGTTATGATGTAGGCCCTTTTGGGAACAATAGATCTGTTTTGGTGTAGTAGTTTAATCGTAGCTCCTGTTTCAATAGCACTATTGTACTATGTAGGCATGTGACTTGTTCCTACTAACTACAATCTACAAACTGTAGTTTAGGTAATGATTTAACATGAGTTAATCCTATGCACTAAAAGCTACCATCCGATAACAATCAATTTTCACTTTCCGAAATTATCTTGAATAGGGTTGTGCAACAATCTATGTTACTTAAGCTTCTTAATATAAGGATCGAATCGGGTGGATTTGGATTAAGTCAAGTATATCACATCTTTTTTTTTTTTTTCAAATTGATTTAGATTAGATCAATTTAGATTACAGGTTGAATCAAGTAATGAATCGAAATAGGAAAAAGAAATTTGAGTCATTTTTCAAATTTTAAATCGAGTTAAATCAAAATTTTTAAGTTATATTTGAATGTATCAATGGATAAAATAAGATTTAATTAAAAAATTTTCAAAATATTTTGAATTTAAATCGAATTAAAAATTATCATTTCTACTTTCAAGTAAAATTATTTGAATGAGCTCATTCAATAACTAAATAAATTGCAAATTCTTTCGATATCATGCATATTATTGTATTGATTTTAATCTAGTCAAATTTGTAATATTATTAGTTTACTATTTATTTAAACATTTTGCTAATTTTTTTGATAAAATATTAAATTTAAAGATAAAAATTCCACTTAAATATTTTGATAGTCAAAATGTGAAGTGCATTTTTACATATGAAACTCATGCATATACGGAATCAAACGTGATGTTAATTCCTTTCAATATTTTATTTGTTTGAAGTTGATTGGTTCTTTGACATTTTTTTTTCACTTGCAAACTTTAATTTTTGCTCCTTCTGTCTCAAAATGGTTATATATTATTTTTTTTTGAGATATTTCAAAATACATGTCCAGTTTTGTTAAATCAAGAATATTTATAATTATTTTTTCTAATTTATCTTTATTAATTATTAAGCAAGATAAAATATATTTATTGTCTTATTAATATAATTAAAGATATAAATAGAAAAATGCCTGAGTTGATAAAATATTTAATATATTTTTTTAAATAATGTAAAAAATGAAAAGTGACCGCTTTTGAACTTAGAAATTAGTGTTGTCAATCACTATACCAATGGTGAATCGGGGAAAGAAGGCTTAAGCCGCATAAAATATAGGCACATATGGACTCTAGTATTGTGGAAGTCTAGGGCTCTATGGACCACATTTTGGAGCATGAGTTCTGTTTTTAATTAATTTACACCTAATCAATGTTCAGTTTCTTGATGCATGCAGCTTGGCATTGACATCCACCACGCTTCCACCATACATATCTTAGCATTGTACAGGAACTGATTATTATCTTATTTATACTGTGAATTTACTTTATCAATGTTTTAAAAATCGGATCAAATTAATCTAGCATACTGATAAAATTAAAAATTAAATTAGTTTGATTTAGTCTAGACTGATTTTTAATATTATTTTTATATTTTAATTATTATAAATATATTTATATATTTTAAAAATTTTTATTTTTAAAGCTGTTTTAATAATATTTTTTAAAATTTATTTATTATTGAAATAATTAAATCATATTGGTTAGATTGGTTGAACCAGCAATAAGTCAGCAAACCGATTTAATGGCTTATCCGATTTTTACTGGCATTGCTCTTAATTAAATATTCATCTTTGTAAAAGTGTAACTATAACATGTTTCAAATGAACTGTTTTCAACATTTAAAATCCATCGGGATTTATCAAAAAATTTGCTGTATCGGATTGCAATATTATGACCACATTGATGAAAGTACAGTACATATAAGAATAAATAATATTTCTTTGTAAATGCTAATCATAATTTGATATTGAAACTTTCCAAAAGAGAAATGAATTGCTACCTTAACAATATATCATGGGATTGGCATTGGACCATCACAAATAATGCATATTCATATACAACAAAAGCCCCATAACCACTGGCATTTGGTGTTATTGTTGTTGGAGACCCTCATCAAGTGGTCAGTTCAACCACATAAATCACTTTCTAAGCACTTTTTTTCCTTGATTAATTATTTTAATAAATGGCAGTAGTAGCAGAATAGCAATAAAAGCAAGCACGAAATCTGGTAGCAGAATAATGATAAAATAAAGTGCATAGTGTGCTCAACTGTACCTATATGATGCTTCTTTTGGCAACTTTATTGTTATATTTTGCTCCAAATGCAATGAAATTAAATATAAAGTAAGTAACGCAAAAAAATTTATATATTGATAAAATGGAATATATTTCCCACAGTTCCATCATAGAATGTTTGTCCCGTAATATAGAATATAATGGTCAGATATTAATCTTTTTAACATTATATAAATGATCAATGTGTATATATAGATTGAGAGGCAGATACATATTAAAACCTGCATATTTGAATAGACCGCTATATCAAATAATTGAATGCCACTTTAATCAGAAGATTATTTGAAAAGTATTGTCGTTTTAGTTGCAAAAAGAAAAACTGAAAGGAAACAAGTCTTGGACACCTTATCGATCTGTGCTCGATAGGAGTACAAACGAATCAAGTCTATGTTTGATTTGTTTAAGTTTAAATTTTAGATTTAAGTTTGATTAATTTATTAAATAAATTGAATACTTTAATATTTATATATAATTCACGTGTCATAAAATATTAACTTTTAACTATTTTTTAATAACTAAAATTGTAATATTTATTTTACATATATTATTGATTATATTCTAATTTTTATATTGTAGGTATGAATTGTAAAAATTAAAAAATATTAGTTATCTAATTTAAATGATTTGTTCACGAGTTTAAAAAAATTAAACAAAATATTCTTCAAGTTTGGCGTGTTTTGCGGGATGAGTTTCAAAATGATGATTGACATCATTTATTTATAGATATAAATGAATTTGCATGAGTTATTATTAATTGATTTGCATATATTTATGTTGCTGGGAAATGGAAATGTAAAGAAATGAAGAAATACAAATTATTTCATTAAAAAATATATTTTATAAAATATAAATGAAAATTTATATTAAAAACATAAAATTTGGTGTTAATATGACCTAAATAAAGTTTTCATATAACATTAGTAGATATGTACACATATATAAAAGA
Organism: Omphalea diandra; assembly: GCA_949677035.1. NCBI lineage: Eukaryota > Viridiplantae > Streptophyta > Magnoliopsida > Malpighiales > Euphorbiaceae > Omphalea > Omphalea diandra. The sequence continues at coordinate 5,687 of CATIWR010679213.1, read as the reverse complement.
AATTATAATTTTCTTAGAGTTTGCCATGTAACACTCTTTTGGAAGAGTTTATTAACACATAATATGCAATACTTCAAATTATGATATTCATTAGATATCATTCAATGCTTATTATATAATAGCAAAAATAATAAATGTGAACTTTAATTATTTAATGACATATTAAATATTCATAATTAGAATTCTTATAAAATATAGTATAAATATATTATGACTAATATATAATGCTTCAAAATTTAAATATATAATAAATCTTATATATATATATATATATATATATATATATATATATATATATATATATATAGCATTTATTAATTATCATTTAATGTTTATTGTATAATGATAAAAATAAAGAACATGAACTTTAATTATTTAAGGACATATTAAATATTTATAGTTATAATTGTTATAAACTATACTACAAATATATTATACAATATTTCATGTGAATATTATCATCGTTCAAAGTTCAATTATACAATAATTACATTCAATTAAAACAATTATAATTATTGATAAACTACAACTTAAAAGCAAATTAGGCCAATGCAAAATTTCTTGGTAAAAGTGTAAGAATTATTTGAAATTTTCTTAATAATTTTTAATAAATTAAACTTATCTTGTAGTATATTAAGATTTTTATCATTGTATTTAAGCATTATTTGATTTTTTTTTATTTTTCTAACATAAGTTTTTGAAAAATTAAGAAGAAAAATAAAATATGACTCTTTTTATAAATTTCATTTATTAAAAACAATAAAGTAGGAAATTATAGTTATTAATTATTTAAATATACTTATATAAAATTAACAATAAATAAATTATTTAGATGCATCAAATCTATCAACTTATAATATTTCTATGTAATTAATTTATTGATTTCAATTGAATCAATATACATACACACAATTAAATAATAAAATAAATATTTTTAATTTAAAAATAAGAATATTAAATCAAATTTTGAAAAGCACTGAATTTAAGGGTGAGCAAAACTGAACCAAAATCGAAAAATCAAACAAGTGAATTTGGTCTACTCAGTTCGGTTTTAAAGTAAATTCAGTTCGGTTTAATTTAAAAAATAGAAAAATTTGGTTTTCAATTTCAGTTTGGTTTATAATTGAGAAAATCGAATAAACTGATTTATGAGTTTTTTTTTTAATTTGTCTTTTAATTTGAGTTTAGAAAACTAAAAATAAATTGTTCCAGATAAGATAAAAAAGCTCGGATTAATTTATCACAATTACAGCTCATTAAGAGCCCAAAACCGAAAATCAAACCGAATCAAACTAATTTTATTCAATTTGATTTATTTCAATTTTTTTTTAAATTTTGATTGATTCAGTTTTAAATTAAATTAAACTCAATCTATTCGGTTTTTAAAATTTTGGTTCGGTTTGAACCGAACAGACAGTGAATTCTCAGCCCTACTGAAATTAATGTTAATTTGAGGGTAAAGCAAGCAGCATGTAACGTGTAGGACTGCTAATGGGTTGTATAGTCCTTTTCTCTTAAGCCTGCCCTACAAATCCATGACCTTCCTCTGGAATTGGCGCAATAAACAACTCAAAAGGAATCAGCTGCAATTTTTTTATATTGTTTTTTTGGAAAAGCACATCTAAGCCCATTAACGTTGCATAATTATATTATTAATCCTTATATTTTACATCTTTAAATTTTATGTTTTTTTACATTAAATATTTAGGAGATGGCAAAAATAAAATTAATCAAAAATAAATTAACATCATTCTAAAATTGTTAGGAAGTCATATTATCTTAGAAAATTAGAACCATTTGATATATTAAAGTCGAAAATTTTGCAGTCAAATTTAATATTATTTTTCTGTAATTTTAGTGATTTCAATGGTGAACAAATGATATAATTTGAATAATTATTTATTTAAAAGTAGGGGAATGGTGAATTATATATACTTTATTAGTTCATTATTAGCTCATATCACGTTCTCTTTTTAATGCCATGCTTACCCCATTAGGGATGGTAGATCTCCGGCCCTTTTCTTTTCCATTAGGGATTGCCATCCCTAACCAACTTCTTATCGCTTCTTAGAATCCAAGTTCTAAAGAAATTTTTTTTGAGTTTCAACTCATATTCTTAAATACAACTTGAATATTATTTAGTCAAAGTAAATTTAAGGCAAATTAAAGAAAATGCAAGTTAATGATATTATATTACAATATCATAATTCTAAAAAAATTATATTAATTGTTCAACAATTTATCACATATAATTAATAAATTACATATATAATTTAAAATTTTAAATAATTTTTATTTATATATTTTTTATAAGATATAGATAATATTTTTATTATAATATATATTTTATCCATAAGATAATTTAACTTCAAAATATTGCTCAACATAATAGAAGATATTAGATAAAATATTAAATAAATTACATTTATACTTAAAAATTTTATTGAAAATAGCAATATATAATAAAATTAATTAGTAACATTACTATTTCATTGATGGTTTATATGGCTAAATATTTTGTGTAACTTAACCTTTTGAAATATTTGTGTAATAATTTTATTTGAGTGTGTAATTTATTTATCACTTTAAATAATTTTTATCTTAAAAAATTATCCAAGCTAATGATAATATATTACATATCTTTTTAATATATTATGAGTCTCGTAATTTATCTGTTTGGTACATACCAATAATCCCAAGAGATTACTTCTTCTGTTTTAATTTTTGGCACTTCAAAACGATTTGAAAACTCGACCGAAACACAATCTGTGTCAGAAAGGCTGGGAAATATCCTTTTGGATTATTGGATTCTCATATTGGTGAAATGGATTAAGAAAACTACACGTCCTTCAGTATTATATAGGACTAAAAGCCCAATGGGTTTTGTTCAACACTCAAAATCTTCAAGAAAAAGGAAGTAAAAGTAACAAATTAGTCTAATATAGTATTTGGTAAAATTAAAAATTAAGTGCTGAAAATTTAAAAATTAAATTTTATGCATTGAATGATTTAAATACTAAATATTTTTTAATTGTACAGTGATCTAATATTAATTAAAAATTAAGTGTTGAATTAATTAATTTATTTGATAATTATAATTATTGTAATATTTAAAATTATTAAGTAACATTTTTTTTTTGTCTTTGTCATGTTAATCAAATATTTTATATGATAAAAAATTTTTAAATTGCTTAAAGAATTAAAATATTTGAACTAAAATACTGATATAGTTCTAAATTAATTAATATACTAAATTAAAAATCACAGTAATTCTCAACATAAATATGAAGAACATGAGTTATTATAAATACTAAAAAAGGTAAAATTCATAACAAAAATTATAAAATTTACATGAACTGAAATAAAAATTATAAAATTTACATGAACTGAAATACTTACATATTAATTTAATTCTAAAATCATAATTTTATATTGCAAAAATTTTCACTAATTATAATATTATCGTATGATATGAATTAAAATTTATTTGACGTGTCGAGTTATATATAAAATAATATATCATCATTGTACTATTAATACTCAAACTTAAATCGCTATAATTCTTATACAAGAAATAAAAATTCTCATAAAAAATAAATAAAAACATTCTCAAACAAAATATGATAACATTATTTACTTTCTTAGAAAAGCTAAAGAAACAAAAGAAAAAATGGTTGATGCTGCTAAAATATTTTAGTGATAGTCTCAAACGCTAAAAGAAATTAAAAAAAAAAAAAAGAGAGAAATCACTAGAAAATTTTTATTTTTGCCTCAAGTAATTACCATGGTGTAATTCTCCTATGAGAATGATTCCTGAGCTATATTATTGATTACGAAAATGCAGAGTGCAATTAGAGACTAAGGTGCTAATTTGCTATTTTTAGTAGGTGGGTACAAAAGGAGAAATTTATCTTTTAGAACAGTAGGGAGGTATAAGCGCAAGTAACTGAAAATGAAATGGCAACAATATATAGCTATATCAAGTAAAAATATTTCACTTGATGAATTTGTGAAAAAATTGTATCATATTAATATATTGCAATATTAATTAGAATGTTTAACACACAATTAAGAATATGAAGTCACATAGAAAAAACAGACACTAATGACCACACGTGGCACCAAAAGGAAAATGGTGCTACCATAAAATTTAACAGAATCTAAAGCTTCCACTGAACAATTTAAAGACATTATCCCTTCATCAATAATAGTCATCATATATATATATATATAGCGTACCTTTGCTTTTTCTCAGCAAGTTGAGACCATTGAACATCCTTCAAGCTAATAAAGGAAAAATATGCAGAGATTTTACATGATTCCGTGGCCCTTCCTAGCAAGACGAAAAACCTAAATAAAAAATATATGATACACTGCCACTTCTGTTACAAATAACAATTCTATGTCCAATTCCTCCATTCAAAACTCAGTCCTCGCTCAATTAGCTTCTTCGCAGGACCCAAAAGCTTCTTCCTCGCGCCTAAATCAGCGAAGGAAGCTAACTTTCATCCAAATTCCTATTTCTTACTTTGATAGAAGAAACGCACATGACAATGAACATAACATAGAAAACAAAATATATTTGCAGAGTTATGAATAAAACATGAAACAATTTAAAATTTGTGATTATGATATAACATCTAGCCAATTTTATATCTAACAAAATCATAAAAATTAAATTAATTCAAATGTGCACTTTTAATTTCTTTTTGAGATCTTATAAAAGTATCTATAGCTTTAAAGCAATGAATATTACCCCATAAGAAAATATCTTATTAATGACAAAAATTTCTATCAGTAATAATATAAATTCCATCAATAAAGCATATTATCAACAAAATATTGACCGACAAAATCAATCGCAAAATGAGTGATCGGTAACACTTTATTGATGAAAATTCTGGTCCATCAAGAAATTTATTCATGAAATAAAGATGGAAGAATCCGTTAGCATGGGGCCAAAAACTGTCATTTATTGGCAATGGAAAGGTCATCACCAGTGAATTGAAAGGCAATCCGTCAGTAATCCATCGACACTTCTTAGGGAGTCCGTCGATATTTTTATTCTATACTATTGAAGTTTTGTCAATAATCGATCGATAACTTTAAATTTTATTTTTTCATTTTCGTCAGTATAGTTTAGAAGAATATATATTTTTTAATTTTTAATTTTAGTTTTAATTTTTATAATTTTAAATTATATATATAGTATATATGAAAATAAATAAATATAAAATTCACAACTAATATATGTGTGTGTATCAAAATATTAATAAAAAAAATATAAATCTAACTAATATCAGTTGTGTCCTCCTGATTGAGCAGATAATCATCAGTATCAGAGGTAGCATGATAAGAATAAACCATCAACAAATTTATTGACGAAATAAAAATAGAAGTATTTGTAAGCATGGGGGACCAAAAACCGTCATTTATTGGCGATGGAAAGTTCATCGTTGGTGAATCGAAAGACAATCCAATCAGTGATATATCGGTACTTCTTAGGGAGTCTGTCAATATTTTTATTCTATATTGATGAAGTTTTGTCAACAATCCATCGATAACTATAAATTTGATTTTTTCATTTTTGTCAGTATATTTTAGATGAATATTTTTAATTTTTATAATTTTAAATTATATCTATAATATTTATGATATATATATATATATATATATATATATATATA
>CATIWR010678919.1:0-12868 GCA_949677035.1 Omphalea diandra | reverse complement strand
AAAAAAAAAAAGAATTTAATTAATTTTTTAATTTAAATCAGTTTGATTTGCTTGGTTGGGCTTTAGATTTTAAATTTAAATGTAATTCGAGCAGAAAATTTCTTTAAGTTTTTTGATAAAATATATCATTATTGTATTTATTATATTAATCATATAATGTATTTATATATAGTACGAATTGTATCTTTGAAATATATTTTATAACTAATTAAATATTTTTATTTATTTATTTAAATTTTAAAAATTTAAATAAATAAATAAATAAATAAAACCTAATAATATAAATTTAATTTGATTTTACGTTTTAAGCCCAATCATGCTCATCTGTACTAAAAAAGATGAACCAGCCTTTTTCTTTTGAAATATTGGACTAATTAGGCCAACCCATTGATAACAGTATATAAAATTCGATTATTTTGGAAGTAATTTTTATTTAAAAAAAAAAAAAATTCTCTCTCAAATTTTACTCCACCTAAATTAACATCTAAAGCAATAAATAATTGCTGATCTTAAACTTTAATCTAAGAAAGCCTTGGCATTGAAGTATGCTTAGTTTGGAAAAAAAAAACTGCTAATTCTGTATACTTTAGAAAATATACTCTGTTGGTCATTTAAAGTGACTTTTTGAAAGAAAAATGACGTTTACTACAAGTGTACTAACTGACTGAATAAAAAATAATTAAAATTGTTATTTTTCAACTAGTAAAAACGAATAGAAAAAAAAAAAAAACAAATTATTCATTGGCCTAACGTTCCAATGATTATTATAATAATTAAGATATTTAATATGAACATTTGACAACATACATTGCTAAGCAAATCCATGGACATTAACTTGCTCCAATGTCTCTTATGGAAATCATGGAAGCCATCATCGGAACAGGTTAAAGGATCAATGGTGGAACCAGATATGTAGTCTTTGCACTCACCGGAGACTTCTTTTCCTTCTTCCTCTTCTTCTTGGCTTCGTTTCGCATGACGGAGCTCTTTAACTGCCTCACAAATGTTATCCACAGTATCAGTAAGTAGTTCTAAACAGTGTTTCACAGTTGCACGATACTTCTCATCATCAACATGAATTATAGTCGTGAGAGTTTGGCAGCTGCTTTAGAGATTAAAAAAAAAAAAAATTGTGTATTGTGCCCTGTAAAGGGTTACTAATGATGCAGTATCGACTAGCTTATTTAGTGTTTATTATTGTATATTCTTGTGCGTGCCCGTTTATTGGAAGAACAAGGAAAATACATCAAAATACATAGGGCGATTCGAGATCTTGGTTTGCAAATAGCAAGGAATTGTGGAGGAGAAGAGGAAAATTTTTGGGTAGAAGCAGGTGCTCAGTTAATTGAAAGGTGCAACAATTAATGGAGAAGAAGCCGTTTTCTAAACAGGGAGTTAAATAACTAAAATAAATAATTTTATAAATTAAATGTTTTAAAATTAACATAAAGGTATATTTATTTTATGGGTCAAATATTTAGTCTTTGTTTAAGAAGAGGAGAAAGGTTGGAGAAAAGAAAAAAGAATGGAAAAAGAGGGGTCAGGAATACTATAAGAGTAAAAGGGGACAAATGAATAATAAATTTTTCTCACCATTTTATAATCATTAAGATTTGAAGGAAAAAATTATATTTTTGTTATGTAATTACTGTTTTACCCATCAAATAAATTTTTTTCTTCCTTTCTATTCAACTTTTTTATTCTATTTCAATTAAAAATTAAAATTATTTTCTTTATTTATTTTTATGTGTACAAAATTTATTTTATATTTATTATTTTTAATTTGATAATTATATTTTTATAATTATTTTTACTAATCTAAATAAATTTTTACGTATAAATGTATAAATTGGAGTTTAAATTTGTATTTTTTAAGTTAACCATAACTTAATTTGTGAAGGATAAAATAGTAATTTTAATTTTTTTTAAAAAAAAAGAGCCTTTGCTTTCCCATTTTCTACAATTTCCCATACAAGCGAAAGAAGTTTTCTATACATTCTTTTTCCTCATCTCTGTAACAAAGTAATTTCTCTACCTTTTCCATTCTTTTCCCGAACTTTTCCTTTTTCTACCCAACTTTTGCAAACATAGTGAATGTAACTTATCCCAAAGAAAAATAAATCTTATTTGGTTTGTTTCTGTTTGTCCCATCGATACATAATTTGCTTCCTCTCCTCGCCTGTTCCCTCCAGGTCCCCTAAAATCGCTCTGATCTTCATGTCGGAAGCCCCTCTGGTCTTGAGGATAGTGATTTCCCTGCCGTTGGCTGTAATTGCCCTGATGTGGACCTCCTCTTTGGTCTTGTGGATAACCGCCTTACTGTCCATGGCCATAGTTGCCCATGAGCATAAATTGTTTAAGAAAAATATCAATTGCGTGCCTTTTCCAAAGATAATTCAGATAGTGAAGAGTTTGGTTCACTTTTGAGTTCAAGTGATTGAGCATTTTCTTTAAAGGGGTGCAATTTTTGTTGGTGTGCACTAAGGTCAACGATTTCTTCTCCAAAAAAAATTCAGAAGACATGACATATCTAAATGAACACTTATTCATTTACTAAAAAAAGCAACAATCTTTCTTCATTGACATTACACCGATCCTCTGACCTGATGGTCAAGGCCTTTGGCCTTAATGAAAGGGACTTTAAAGTCTCTCTCACGCTATTCAGACTTTTACTAATATTAACTTTTTAATTTTTTAATTTCGTATTTAACTGTGACGTGTTTTAATTATTACTTGCTTCTTTCCCGCTAGCAAACCATCATGTTTGATAAAAAAAAAAAAAAAAATCTTTATTCACATTAATAGTATAGAATAGTAGAGTATTGTATGAAACATGTTTTTAAAGTTTCATTAGAAAAAATATAATGTTAATATATTCCTTCTTTTTATTTTTTAATAGGCCAAAATATGATAAATGAAATTAAAAATTGAGTTAATGTATTAAGTTAAAGTTTTCTATTTATCTGATTAAGTATTTTTTTTGAAATTAAGTGCATAATAAAAAATATTACAAAATACATTAAAAATTTTAAGAACTTAAAAAAACTATTATCAAATAATCTTAAAAAAAAGTGTTGAATACTTTAATTTTAAATAGTTAATATGATTATTAAATAACCTCTTATGGCAGTTAGTAGTTGTTGACCTATGAAAGATAAAATAATAAACAATTTAATTATATATAAAAAAAAATAAGAAAGAGAAAATATTCTATATGTTATGGATAATAGTGTATGATTGAATTTGTGAATTTGAAAGATTAATTAATGATTGTATTTGTTGATTTTAATTGATATATTATTTTGTATAGTAGTTTTATGCCAAATACATTAGTTTGTATATTCTTTAACATCAACTTAGTTTTCCTTAAAAAAAAAAAAACAACTTAGTGATATAGTCATAATAAATTATATCAAAATTTTGAAATGATCCTAACTAATTTAGTGGAAGGTGGAGTTGCTACTATAAAAGTAGCATATGCATCAATAAAATTGTTAATGACTTAAGGTTCAATGAAAAGTTTAAATTAAGGTAGAGTTCTTTATTCAAGATCATTTAATTGATAAACAAATATGAAGTTATTATAGTTTTAAAAAATTCCGTGACCGTATATTGAAAAATTATTATTTCTCAATATATTTATAAAATTTAAGAGATAATTTTTACATATTTTCAATATCGTTATAAAAAAATTATAAAACATTTTTTTAGAAAACAGTTTCATATATAAATTCTTATCTATAAAACAATCAAAGCCTGATTATTTTTTCTTAGTTCTTTCATATGGTTTTTCTCTTAGTCCATCTCACCTATGTTTTTCACATTTGTGGTAATTAAACGTTTGGTAAGCCGTTGAGTATATATTTGTCTTAACTAACCACTTTATTTATTACAATACAATTTTATTAAATTGTGGTTGACAGAACTAGGAGAACAGAGAGTGATGCAGCCTCCATGTGAGTAGGTTGCATTTGGTGAAGGAAGAAAGCAGCAATTTCCATGCAACCGAAAGTGAGTTTGTATACTAAATCCCAAACAAACATCAAATAAACAATTAATAAACCAACAAACTGCCCATGTTCTCTTCACATTTTGAATCTCACTAATGACAAAAACCAATGCGAATTTAAATTCACTCTCAATAGTCTTGATTCACTAGCTAGCTTCCTCACTTCCTGGATACTACACTTTCCCTCACTGTCATCCACTTCAAACTTTTCTTGAGAAAATTCTCCATTTTCCCAAGAACGTGGTGGACAAGTTCAAAGTTAGGAACTTTTTGCCTCTTAGAACTTTCTTTCTTCATAAAGTTGTCATTTTCCTAAGAAAGTGAGGTGGGCAAGAATTTTTTTTTGTTGTTGGTTTTGTATGGTTAGAGAAATGGGGGAAGAAGTGTTGGTGAAACCAGGGAGATCTCTGGCTGAGACTCCTACTTATTCTGTTGCTTCAGTTATTGCTATGTTGGTTTTTGTTTGCTTCATTTTTGAACGTTCAATCCACAGATTTGGAAAGGTAAACTTGTTTAGTTAAGCTTTCTTGCTCCATAAGTATTTTAGCTTTGTTTAAATAAATTTCCAAAGGTTATATAGCCAACCAGGAGGACAGCAACTCTGTAAGAGTGTTCCGTTTGGTTGCTGAGAAAATGTGGGAAAATGCAAGACATGGTGTTTGGAATCAATGTCGATTCTTTCTTTTAGAGCCCACTACAGAAGTCATGGAGTTTCAAATGTTGGAAAGCGGAGCAAATTTTCTGACAATGGCATGTTTGGTTGCTGAGAAAATGTGGGATTGATGAAAGAAACTAAGCTTTGATTTCGGAGCTGGGACCCGCAAAAATTTTCTACCTTTTTTTTTTTCTGGGAGCTTAGAGATTTTGTTATATTCACTCTATTTAGTTTTTTACATTTTTTTTTTCCTTTGGTTTGTGCAATTGATTTTGGCCTTAGTTGGGGACTTAGAAACGTTAAAGTTGCTTGCTTTAGAAGAGTTCATTTGATTTGAAGGAGTTTGTAGATGAACTTGAAACCATATGAAATACTTCAACTTTTAGTTTGCTACGACAAATGGGAACTATAATTTTTCAATTAGAAGAAGAGATGTCTGATTTTTATGGGTTTTATGTACAGTGGTTGAAGAAGACTAGGAGGAAAGCTTTGTTTGCTTCTTTGGAGAAAATCAAGGAAGGTGAGCATTTAATCCATTGATGGGAAGGCAGGAAACATCATTTCTTGCCTGTTCATTACTGGAATCTTAGACACAATTTCTGAGTTTGGGTCTTGATTTGATAAGTTTTATATATGCACTACACATTGTCATGTTTTGGCAGGTGCAACTTTAAAATCTAAACATCATGCTGTTATTAGTATTTGGGTTTTAATCTCCATGTGTTTTACTTCTTTTTTCCCCCACTTCTTCTTGTTAGAGCTGATGCTGCTTGGGCTTATATCTTTGTTGTTGGCGCAATGGGCACGATGGATATCTGAGATTTGTGTAAATTCATCTCTTTTCAGCACTAAATTCTATCTCTGTTCAGAGGAGGATTATGGCATGCTGGAAACTGTCTTGCTTGAAAGTCCATCATCTTTTATCAATAAGACTGATATTCCTCCCAAAGGGATAACCACTCGAACATCTCATCAATGTGGTGAGGTAAATTAATTTGCCTCTTTTTGTGTTTGGACTTTGTTAAGGTCTCATAGTGGGTGAACCAGCTGCAATAATTGTGATGGGTGATTGCAGGGTCGAGAACCATTTGTTTCGCTTGAGGGGCTGGAGCAGCTCCACCAGTTTTTATTTGTTCTCGGTATCACTCATGTTTTTTACAGCTGTTTGGCTGTTGGCCTGGCCATGAGCAAGGTATGTTAAGTACCATATTAGGTTGAAAGTTAGGGATCCTAAATAAAGGGGTATCAATAATTCTAACAGTTAGGATGTCCTGATATCTCTCTGAAGAAGACCTATTTTTCTGTCCATAAATGTTTAGGGCCCTGTTGCCTGCTGGTGCAAGAAATGTTGCAATGCCAATTTAATGAAGTTACTCCTGTCACTTGTGTCTGGTCCCATGAGATTCCATGCTTGGTCCATATCATTTTTCATATTTATGCAGCTCGTAATTCTTTCTGCTTTAGTGCAAAAGTTTATTTCTGTTGTGTTGTGTCTTCCTAGATTTACAGTTGGAGGAAATGGGAAAACCAAGTCAGCTTAGTGCCTGATGGGAGTTTACAAGGTACACAAACAAAATGATGAAAAATAAATTGATTAGTAGACTGGCTTATTTAGTTGCACCTTTCAACTAATACAGTCTTGGCCTATTTTCTTCAAGTATAGACCTCAGAGCACATTAGCGAATTTTATCTTTGAGGCCATGTAACCATTGTATGTGCAACCCATATTGCAAATTTAGTCCAGAAAATCCAAGCTCTTTATCAATAGTGTCAAAGGCACATTGCCATTACAATGCTATGACGTTGTCTAAGGTTTGAAGTCTGCACAAGATGGCAGCAATTCGAGATGTCAATCAACAATTGAGGTTTCACACTGCTGACCTCATAGATAGCTTATAGCCTCATAGTAACAATTTAATTTGGCAATTCATTTTGGACTCTGATGAATTTAAGGACTAAAGAGATGAGAAGATTACCCTGCAAATGAATTTAGAGGCTACATTGGTTATCGTACCGGATTAGAAAATGATGCAACAAAAAAATGCCTGGCCTCTAACTATGGACTTTTGATTGTTTATACTTAAAGAATTTTTTATTTTTTTCCATCGTTGCATTGTTTTTTCATGCAAGTGTCTTTATAGTGTCTTAGGTTCCTATCTGTGATTTGTTTTATAGCAAAGAAAAACAAAGTAATGAGGCGACAAACGACCTTTATCTTCCACCATACATCTCATCCATGGAGCAGGAGTCGCATTCTTATCTGGATGGTGATTATTTCCCCTCTTTTTCATACATTTGATAGGTGATATTGGAATTGTTAAATTTAGTTATTTTTATTTTAGCTCAAATAAATCTTCCTATCAAGGGACATGATAAAAAAAGATCCATTTTTTCTACAAATCCCATAATTTCATGGCATCTGGAAAACTTTATGAACTAATCAAGAGATTGATACTCAAATAGTTGGTAAGAGTCTGTAAATCTATAAAGAATGTAGCTTTTCAACTTACATGAAACTCTGCACTTTTAGCATTTTAGAAGCAGGGCTACTGATTGATTTTTCTCTATTTTTTTTTTCCTCAAAGTTTTGAACTCTCTCCACTTTCCTCTCTTGGTATCCCTTTTATGTTTTTAATGATCGCTAAAATGCATGTTATTGAGCATTTTTATTATGTAAGTGTTCTATTTGTGCAGCTTTGCTTCCTTCGACAATTTAAGAGTTCCATAAAGAAATCAGACTACTTAGCACTTCGATTGGGTTTCATCACCGTGGGTATCTAACATTCTAACTTATTCTTGGTCACAATTTCATTCTGTTTTATATCTTATTTCATTTGCCTTTGACCAAAATTGTGTCCTATTTTGACATGTTTTCTGCTTTTCAGAAGCACAAATTACCACTTTCCTACAATTTCCATAAATACATGGTCCGGAGTATGGAAGATGAATTTCATGGCATTTTAGGTATTAGGTATGCAGTTAACTTGAAGTATAATTCTTGATGCAATTCTATTTTTACTTTTATTGCTTTTGATAATGCTGGATCATCTAAGATTCCTAGTTCTTCATAGTTGACATATTGGTTTAGATATTCAGCCAGTAAGCTTGTGTGTGTCATTGGCAGTCATATACCCTGCATCCTTTTTTCTTTCACAGACCAAGCCAAGAAAAATCTTTATCTATTGCCTATGATTCTAACCTGTTTTTATCAGATATTGTGATTCTACTACACAATCAATTGCACCTTTTTTTTTGTTAATATTTATCTTTGCTTTCTCTCGGAATTTTCTAAGGCCCCAAAGCTATATGGTTCGCAAAAAAAAAAAAAAAATACTCACTCCTAATTTAAGCCTATTAAGTAATATTTTCATTCCTCAAGTAAGGAAATGCAAAACGAGGTGAACTGAATCATTTTTCATTTTGTAGCTGGCCACTTTGGGGTTATGCAATTGTGTGCATCTTCATAAATATTCATGGTAAGCTGTCATTTTTGGAATTTGAAAAAATAAAAAAAAAAAGGAACTTTTTTACATAAGCTGTCATTTTTGGAATTTAAAAAAATAAAAAAAAGAGGAACTTTTTTACATTTTTAAGTTCTACTTGGAATGATGATGTTGTCTAAATGTTGCAGGTTTAAATATTTACTTTTGGCTGTCTTTCATCCCTGCCATTGTAAGTATGCTTTTTGCTCATTTTTACTGATATGTCAAAAGTTGCTTACTTGATTTTTTCACATGTCGAAGCTTGTCATGTTGGTTGGGACAAAGCTTCAGCAAGTTGTTTCCACATTAGCACTTGAAATCGTCGAGCAAACAGGTCCGTCTGTTGGGTATCAAGTAAAGCCACGGGATGATCTGTTTTGGTTTGGAAAACCTGAGATACTATTAAGGCTGATACAATTTATCATATTTCAGGTAACAAATGTTGATCTGTCTTATGCCAATAACATTGTTCATCTACAATCAGGTGCAGACTTGCAGTCCTTATTACTTTCCTTTTTTTTTTTTTGGTGCAGAATGCCTTTGAGATGGCGACATTTATCTGGTCCTTGGTATGTTTGAATTTGACTTTTTACTGTGGGTGTGTCTGCAGTACTAACAAGACTATGACTGTAGGAAAGACAGATGGTAGAAAGAATTCATTTAGGCATCTTAACACTTTCCAGCGCTACTTTTTTTCCCACCTTATTAAGAATAACTCTTTATCCATATTTATTTACAATGTAGTTTAAATATTGTCAATTATGCCAAATGCAACTGTTTTTGAGTTAAATTACTCCCTTTATATGTCAGTGGGGATTCAAGCAGAGATCATGCTTCATGAAAAACCATTTGATGGTAGTCATTCGGTTAGCTTCAGGGTATGTTCCTTCGTTAACTATGAACTTCCATCTTTTGGATATCCATAGAGATTCTAATTTTGTCATGCTTCCACAGTAGAACAATGATTCATCTTGTATGCACAATGAATGCAATTATGATTTGCTAATGCAGGATTCTTGTTCAGTTCTGGTGTAGCTATAGCACAGTTCCTCTGAATGTCATTGTTACTCAGGTTTGCCGGCACTTCTCTAGAAGTAACATTCATACTTCTCTAGTGTAGTTCTGATATGAGTATCTTTCCCTTATTTACATATTTTCTTACATAACTGCATTTTACATAAGCTAACCCTGTCATAGCCCTTCCATTAGGATCAACTATCATAAAAACGCAAAAGATATCCATGAGTAGATGAATAGAAATCATCTATTGATTAGATAACTGAAATGCTAATAATTTTGAGACTTCAGATGGGATCACGATGCAAGAAAGCCTTAGTTGCTGAGAGTGTCAGAGAGTCACTACACAGCTGGTGTAAAAGAGTGAAAGACAGGTCTAAACGCGAGTCTGTGCATTCAGTCACAACAAGGTCAGTGTGTTCACTTGATACAACAATAGATGAAGGAGACGAAATCACAGTTGCATCAGGCACTATATCGCGTTCATCTTCATTGGCCTCACTGAATGAGGTAACTGTAGCATCTCCTGAACATATAGAGACTTCAAACCTTCACCAACTTGAACTCTCCTCACGGATTGAAGAGTATTTAAATGACAGTACATCACTTCCTCCTACCATTGATGAGGAAGAGGATACAGGAATCAGAGAGGAACCAAAAGTTGAGACTCTCTTGGAATTGTTTGGAAGGACTTGATTAAATTGTCATTTTAACTTTTGCTTAATCAGCTTGAAATTCATCTTCAGCTTTCAAGTCAAAGCTGCATAAAGCTTTTAGCTTAATGCCACATCTTGTCTCAGTTGAGATGCTTCTAGGTTAGATGCACATTCTGAAACAAGTGCCGGAATATATATTTATTTGTACTCTTTGTAACAAAATTGCAAGTATAATGTTAGTTGATTACAATACTTAATCACATAAACCAAAAATCTAAATGGGTTTACTTACAAACAGGATCAAACTAAATTTGTTCTATCTATTCTGATTCTTCGCTTGGTCGAAGAATTTGTCAAATTCTCTTGGGACAAACATGGACCGTTCACTTGTGACCCGAATTCAGTAAATGGGAATAATATAATATTGGCCCTGAGAAGGACTAGCACATAACAATTCATTTTGTCTTTGAGTGACTACCAGGCATTTAAAAAAAAAAAAAAATCCATGGCTTGGGTTCGATAACAGATTAACATTCATCAATTAATCAGACAAAACGCATTAATCTCCATTAATATGGATCCATCTAGAAATGTAATCCATCGAGACCTATGGAAATTTTACACAAACCCTCTTAAGATTTTCAGTAATATAGGGTTCAGTTTTAAGGAAGTCATAAAAATAGTTTTTCTTATGTTCAATTCAGCGTTGTCTTTTAAACCTATTTTAATATATTATATGAATTTTCTTATAGTATTATATTAAAAATCTCTATAATTTATAAAAATACAAAACCATTAAAAAGATTTAGGATAAAAATAAAATTACAATATCCAAATTGAGTCAGTGTCATTAATAACATGAGATTAATTAATATTCTAAATTATAAAAATAGTTTTTATATAAATATATCAATATAATTATTTATAAATAAAAATATCTTTATTTTTAATTAAAAAAAAGTTAAATGCTGCTCAATTAATGAAGTGGGAAGAACTCACTTGTCCAAATAAAATTTTAGAAAAATTATATGCTTATATTGGGTGTAAGTCCTTATTTAATACACAAAGCCAATCAGCAAATAGCATAGAAAAAGATTCTCCATAACTATTCGTTTATTATTAATTCAAATTCTTTAACTTACAAGTAGTATTTTATTCATAACATATAAGTAGTAATTTATTCATCTATTATTTACACAAACGTTGATGGGTATACACACAATAAAACATAGATTTAAGCTTTCAAATGCTGACAATAATTTTAATTTAATAATATTAGAATTGCGAATCGGAAATTATTATTTTTTAAATGTAATATTAATACTAAATAAAATGTGTATAAGATAGATGGATGTGAAACGCCCATAAAAAGTAAAATTTATTAAGCTACAAGATCGAGTATGGTCAATCACCACAAACCATTTTTTGGTGACAACTTTCACTTAACAAGACTAATTAAACCAAACCAACACTCTGAAACCAAGAAATTAAAACTATAATATGCTAATTAATAAAGTTAAACACACGCATTAATTAACTAACTAACACAATTAACCAGCAAGTTCCTCCTCCTTGTGTCGCAATGGTTACATCAGAGGTAGGATAGGCAATACAAGTGAGCACAAAACCAACACCCATCTGCTCTTCATCAAGAAAGCTTTGATCACTTTGATCAACACCTCCTGCTACAACTCGTCCTGCACAAGAAGAGCAAGCGCCAGCCCTACATGAGTATGGCAGGTCAACACCAGCTTCCTCTGCAGCATCAAGAACATAAGTTTCATCAGAACAGCTTATTTCCTTTTCACCCCCAGGTGTTACTAGCTTCACTTTGAATATTGCCATTGCCTTAAATCTTCCTCCACGGTTGGATTTCAGGCCCAAAAGGGAATGCCCATTATTGGGGAGTGCACGTAGAGTAGTTGCCGGCAGCCGTTGGTGGAAAGTGGTGGTGATTATGGAGTGGAAAGGGCGGCAGAGGTGGCCAGTAGTGGAGATGAGAGTCTCTCTCTTTCTTGGTGTGGAGAAGATATAGCGAATAGGTGGTGCTGATAAAAGCAAGCCTTGTAGAGGTGCTATCCTTGGATATGGAGAGGGTGAAGTGGCATGGTACCATATCTGCCACGTGGCAGCATTTTGTGGCTTACGATATCATTTCATTATCAGCACATGAAATTTTGGTGAATGTGGGTTTTGTGATAGAAATATTTTTGTTTTTCTATCAGGAAATATTTTTATTAATTAATAAAAAATTCACCTAATATTAGGATTAATTACAATTGTACTTTGAAGGTTATTTTAATATACGAGAAATTTTAAAATAGATTGAGTTTATTATATAAGATGATGCTGTTTAATTATAGAAAAAAAAAAATTTAGTACGCTATTTTATTTTGCATTTTATAAAAAAAAATTAATTATTCTTACATTTTATCACTGTTAAAAATAAGGTCCTTTAATAAAAATTTTAAGTTTTTATGTCCGGATATTATGAAAGTATGAAAGAGCGGATTAAAAATGATCGAAACGAAAAGGAGTCGCAGCAAAAGAAAGAGAGAAGTGGACAACTACAGTTTGTATTAATGGTTGTAATTTAGATTGTGATGAGATAATTTGGACGATCTCTTTCTAAAACTTGATGGTTGTGATTTAGATCTCGTCCTGAAAATTGATGGTTATGCTTTAGTTTTTTATGCTAATTTGTTAATATTTTCAATTGATGTTGATCTATTTTAACCTAACACTTTCAATTTCAGCTGGAATTATGCCATTTAACGGTTTTCTTCGCTCCAAGTTTGGTGATATCTTATTTTTTGTTTCTTTTTTTTTTTTTGGCTGAACTAAGCCCAAGCAGTATAGATCCATTTTTCTTATTTCTGAGGATCATTGTCTTCTTTGATAGGAGATTGCTTACAATGGGAAAAATCCCTTTCATTTCAAGAGTGAATCTAACTATTGAGCCAAAGTCCATCATGTAATTCTTCATGAAACACCAAAAATTTAAAAGAATTATTTCATTTGGTGCTATATATATATATATATATATATA
>CATIWR010678905.1:0-30571 GCA_949677035.1 Omphalea diandra | reverse complement strand
TATATATATATATATATATATATATATATATATATTCAGTTAATGCAAATCATCAAATTCTTTCAATTACATAAGCACATATTCATACACATTCAATAAAGGTAACCTAAATCCATGTAGAAGCCTTGCTTATGGCAATGTGAAAGACTCTTTCTTTTTTTCACATGCTAGACCATACTCCAGTAGAGGTTTATCACCTACTAACTTGACCTTTCTTTTCTACATGAGAGAGTTTTCTCACCAGCTGTGTTTGCATGCATTTATATCGTTTTATATTATGAATGTCATATTATCATTCCAACCATAGCAATCTATGTGTTCTTGTATCCCATTTCATCCTTAGGATTACTTACATACAAAACAACATTTGTTTTCACATAACATAACCATAGATAATGTAAATTGAAATAATCATAATTTCTTAAATCCTTCATAAACATAAGCATATAAATAGGTACTTTGCACAAATGATCATTTAAACTTGCTTTATAATATATTCATTTGTATGATACAAGAATACATAGTTTGAAAATATATAGTTACCTGAGGAGTTGTTAGAATATCTATTCACCTCAAAGCTAGAATTTCTCCCTTCAAGAATACACCTTAATACTTTTGGTTACTATGAAACCTTAAGTATGACCTATCATACACATATGTATATTCATTAAACCAAACTCATTTGCATGAAAATAAATCATTTACTTGCTTGAAATATTTACACCTATCTCTATCCTAACTAAGAAAAAGGACATCTTTCAAGACTCGGGTAAACTCTAAACTCAAAGTCTAAAGTGTCATACAACCACCAAGAACTCAATTAACATTTTTTTTTAAAAAAAAAAATCTTGCAATCAAACTCATATATGACATCTTTCCTAATCTCTCACTTAAAGGTCATAACACCAACCAAGCTTGTTATGGAACAACTTCACTTCCTCTAGTTTAAATATAACATAAATAAGAAACACGTATACAATAAGGAGTAGGTGGTAAGCTTACATGAAGAAGAGTAGCTGTAAAGAGTTCTTAGGATATTGTGATTGGAGAAAGATGAAAATTTTAAAAGTATTTTAAATATTTTGATTTTACTCTTTTTATTTGATTGACTAATAAAAAGTGAGTTTCTTTGAATGAAAGAATCAATTAATTTAATAGAATATAATGCTAAGAAAATTTTAATCATTTTCTCAAAACAAATGAATGAATTAGTAAATTGGGTTAATATTAAGAAAAAAATAGTAATTTTTTTTAGAGTACCATTTTAAATCACACTGAAAAAAGCAATTTAAAGTTGGTGTTTTACTATTTACAATTAAAATATGTCAAACACATAATGCCTCTAATTACTATTTTAGAGCATATTTGGTGTTACTATAATGAAAATTCAATTTTGGGATAAAAAAATTAGAAAAGATTGTTTTTAAATAAGTGATTATAAATTTTTAATATAAATTTTGTGAGTGAAAAATTAATTTTGAAAATTTTAATATTTGAAGATTTTGCCAACAACAACTTTTTATTTATAAAACTCATATTGGAAAAATTTATAATCACTATGAGAAAATATCTTCTAATTTTTATCTTAAAATTATATTTTTACAATAACAATATCAAGTATGCTCTTAATGTAATATTTTTTAAACTGCAATACTAATCAAACTTTTAATCAAATAAAAAATTATATTTATTTGAGATAGAATTTTCCTTTAATATAATAATATATCTCTATACTAAACACACTCACTGCTATAAATTGACTACCACAATATTTGATTTAATTCTAACTTAAAATCCATTATATTTATAAATAAATTTCTTATAAGTCTTTTTTAGATAAATCATGTAAGAAAAGAATTCTATTATAATAGAAGTCATTCACTTTAATGATAGAATTCTATTATTTAGAGTAAATTTTAAGTTAACAAAATTTAATTGAATTTTATTATTTGAAATAAATCTATAATGAAGAGAAATCATTTATTTCCTTGATTATCTTTGTCTACTTAAAATAAGCATAATGCTAATTTGAGTAATAGGCTCAGTAAAATAATTTTATCTAAATTTTTAATTGAAATAAATTTTTTTAAGAATCTTATGACTTTAGATTAATTTGATATTATCATAAATTATTTTTTAAATAAAAATCAAAATTTTTAAATATAGATTTTAAAATAGAAGAATCATTCAAATATAATTCTTTTTTATTGAATTTTTTCAAAATCTAAGTTTTCAAACAAGATCGTAAATTATTTATGAATGAATTTTATGTTTTATATACTACCAAATAAAAAAAATTATTTCAAAATAAAATGAATTTTTTGTTTTGTTTAGGTATAGAATTCTATAAAATATTTATTTTATAAAAATCTTCTTGTATTATTTTTAAGTATTTTTAAAAAGAGGAGAGAGAAAATAAAAAGAAAAAAAGAAAGGAGCGTAAAAAAATGGATTTTTAACTAAGAATATTTTTATCATAATACAACAAATTATAACTTTAGAAGTTATTTAAAATTCTATCAAATTTAGTAAAATTTGGTTTACTTACAGCCAATTCCAAAAATTTAATGAAATAGAAGTTCAAATAAATTTGTATTTTAATAAATACACAAAATATATCATTAAAATTTTTTTATAAAAATCATAGAATTTATTGATACTAAACACATATAAAAGTAAATAAAGTTTTAATTTTATTTTTTATTTTCAAAAAATCCTTCTTGAATTATATTAATTATTAAATTACATGCATGTTTTTTTTAAGAATGCAATATTTTAATGCAAACTAAACACCGAAATTGAACATTCACGAATTACTTTTTTATTAAAATCTACAAGTCATACTCACATTTCATATATTCAATATTTTTTACTTTTAAGAAAAGAATATTAATGTTATTATTAAAATAACTCATCTCAAGCCTCCTGTATTTTACTTGATTCTACTCTAAATTTTTTAACTTCAAAATGCAATTTTCAAGCCTTTTAATTATTTTTTTAACTCTCTCAACTATTCGCATTTGTTATATGATTTTTTTTGATAATACATAAAAACTGTTAACAAAATGATCAATTGAATAATAAAATCATAAGACAAGAAATCAATTGGATCCTCAAACTTGCATCTAAAGCTTAAATAAGCTCAAATTAACTTTTTAGTCTATTTTGACCTAATTACTACAAATCTTATAAATTTTGCTTTAATTAAATTGTAATTATAATAAAAAATAATTAAATTTTTTTATTTTTATAAATAATAAAAATATCAAAAATGAAAAGCCAAATAAATTTTTTTGTTTAATTTAACTATACTTAAATTTAAAAAGTGAATTATTCATTTTTAATAACAACAATAAAATTAAATTAACAAATTTTATTAAATAATCTATAAAATAGACCGCATCATCTTTTAAAATAAAAAAAAAATAAAGTTAAAAATAAGTGAGTTAATTTATACCATGAACATTATTGAAAATGAATTTCTCAATAATGTACTCAGTCAAAAAAAATTTTTTTCAATAATACGATTTATTTTCTAACACCAGACTGCTGTATTTTAAAAAAAAAAAAAACTATCTAAATGATAGAAAGAATAAAATATACTACTTCTTTTTATGAAATCAAGTACATTAATTCTTTATTGTTTAGCTAAATCTTATTTATTTCTTAATATTTACAAATGTGCCTTTGATTCACTAAATGTTACCAAAAAAAAGGGGCTTAACACATATTCTAATCTAATTAAGAATAATTAAAAAAAAAAAAAAAGAAAACTTTTTGCATTGGAAGTACAAATAATTTTTGTTTTTTGTTTTTTATTAATTTTACATAAAGATAAAAACTTTCAATTTTATAAAATAAACTAAGGCTTATAGTCGAAAGGAAAGAAAAGACGGAGAAATGTTTTAAGCTTTTGGAATTTGGGTATGAATTGAATGGAACATATAACTCTTAAAGAAAATTGAAAATCTACAAAGAGCAAGAAAAGAAAGGGTCATTCCTTTACACTACTGTAGTAAAAAGCTTCAATAAACCATGTTGCCTATGCAAATTCCTTAAAAGGGTTGATTGAAAGTCCAAAAAGGATTCATCTTTTCTGCTTCTGCACCAAGAGACTTGTCAAATGTGCGACTGCTACTCATTATCAGGTTATTACCTTCCCTGGAAAGTCCCTATCTGAGATAACATAGGAGAACCAACTGCTACTTCAGAATCATCACTGACTGGCACCACGGAGTCCCCTTCGGAGTTGTTTCTACTTGGACTTTCCAAAGCAATCATATTTGTACTCTTATCTTCCACATTGTCTGCCTGAGTTGAAGCCTCCTGAAGCTGCAATGCATACTCCAAATTCCACAGCACATCTCCCATGCCTGGCCTCTCTACCCCATATTCTGCTAAACATTTCTCTGCAGCTTCAACATACTTTTTCAGGGATTCTGGATTTATAGTTCCTGCAATTTGTGGATCAATTACTTTCTCTATCATCCCCTTCCTATGCCATTGCATTGCCCACTCTGCTAAATTTACCTGGTCTCTTGGCGCCCCAGGGTTTATGACCGGCCTTGCGCATAACACCTCAAAAAGAACTACTCCGAAAGAGTAAACATCAGATTTCTCTGTAAGCTGTTGTTTCCTGAAGTACTCAGGATCAAGATATCCGAAGCTGCCCTTCACAGCTGTGCTTACATACCCTTGATCCATTGATGCAGCTTTTGAAAGGCCAAAATCGGATACTTTTGCTACGAAATTCTCATCAAGAAGAATGTTTGTTGTCTTGACATCGCGGTGGATGATGCCCTGCGCGGCACCTGTGTGGAGATAATGCAATCCACGAGCCGCACCAATGCAAATTTCTAGCCGTTGTTTCCATGACAGAAGAGGTTTATTTGAGCCATAGAGATGGTCGCGAAGCGGACCATTAGCCATGTACTCGTACACAAGAATCATCTCTGATTGCTCATCCGAAAAGCCAATGAGTGATACAAGGTGGCGATGCCTCAGCTTGGACAACATTTGTATTTCTGTCTGGAATTCATTTATGCCTTGTTGTGAACTCGGATTTCCTCGTTTGATAGCGGCCTTAGTTCCATCTTCCAAGTCTCCAATATAAACTTTTCCGAATCCACCAACACCAATCACTGCCTTTTCATCAAAATTTTGTGTTGCATTCTGTAACTCACTGAATGTAAAGAACCGGCCAAGACCCTGATTAGCAAAGTAACCAGAGTGACTACTCTTGCTTTTCCGGGAACCAAATATACTAGATCTCCTGGAGCTGCTCTTGCTGGATAGAGATGTAGACTGGTTAGTATGGAGAGGAAGGAGCCATGAGGAGAAGCTGTTTCGTTTCTGCCAATCTTGAGGCCTCTTCTTCCACCGGATAAAAACCATCACAAGGAGCACCATTGCTATCACTCCCATTGCAAGCCCAATACCTGCAACAATTTTCATTACGCTCACCCCATTTGACCCTTTAACACTAACTAAACCATTCGAGCTTCCCATTTTGTTACTCATCTTTATAACCTCCAATCCATTAAGAATAGCATTGGGCAGCGAAGACTCCACATTAGGAGCAGGGCCAACCTGAACCATGACAGAACTATTCTTGATGGATATGGCATTGAGCACAAAATCCACAAAATAAGCTGTGGAAAGGGCATTGTTGATGGATGAAAGATCAAGACCTGACGCGCCTATCAACCCGTTGACGTACAGATTGAAGTATAAGTCATTAAGGGACTTGCTCACAATGTCACAGAAATGCAATCTGATCAAATAAGAAAAACCAGGATCAATACTCATCATCCAAGTGAGATTAAAATTCGGTAGTAAAGTACCAGAATCTGCCATCTGGTCTGCGGTAGCATAAACCCAAGGAGGAGCGATATAAGGGTTCGCTCCAGCCTGTGGGTATTTGATGGTACTGGGAGGGACAGAGGCAGTTTCAGCTCCTTCTGGAAATTTATTGTATGCTGTATCAGGCAGCCATGTTCTTGAAAGTGTATCATTCTTGGGATTGATGATCGGGCCGCCAACATTCAACCTATAAGACACCTCAAAAGCATAGTCAAACAAGCCGCTGAAGGTTCCACCTTGCGGCAGGGTGGATGCAGAATCAGAAATAAGGCTTTTGGGAGCGGACACAACCTCAATGGCATTGATGAAAGCATAAGATTTCTGGCTAGGCTTGAAGACAAGGGTAAATGTTTCACTAGATACATTTAAGAGGTATTCCTTGAAAACAATCGTGGTATTATCTTTAACAGAGAAGTCCTGTAAAAGAACAAACTCGTCACCAGTTTGAACGCTGAAAACAGCACTGGTTAGATTGAATTTGAGGTGAGGAAGGGGGTAGAAGTAAAGACGAATCCAGTGCCAGCCAGGATTAGAGATATGAAGGCTATATTTCGAATCAGAAGTTAAGATCCTTGCAGTGTAATATAGAGGGAGAGCAGATGCAGACGACGGAGAAGAAGAATTAGAAGTAGCATTCGCGGGAATAGAATCAACCGAAACTTGAACATCTTCATCGGTTTCAAGGTAATTCCGCGTAGACGAATCAGATTTGAAGGTTCGGCCATCATCAAGAGTGGTATCATGAGATGATCCGCAGTCAATGAGAAAATTATCAGGAGGTGTAAATGCAGTGTCAGAAGAAATGTGATTATTATTATTATTATTATTATTATGGTTTCCTGCAGCAGAAGTAAAGTTGGCTAGGTGCAAAAAGAAGAAAAAGAGGAGTAAACGTGTATGGTGATTCTTTGCTCCCATAATAATCTTCAATAAGAAATAGTAAGGCTAAACAGTGGGTGGTATTGGAGGAGGTGGAGGAGAAGGACAAGGAGAAGCGGACATTGATAGGGTTTGCCAAAAGCAGAATCCTCCAAGAAGAATGGATGGTGTTGGGAGCAAGGGAGTGAAACGTGGGATTCGGAGAGGTAATAAAAACGAGCGACCTGTGTTGTTGATAGAGAGAAAAGCTAGTTGGAAGCAAGTAAGGGAAGGACGTGAAAGGTTGTCTGTTGAGGACAAGTTTCTATTGTTTTGTTATCAATGGATGAGGGGAGACTTGGTAAAAGACATTGTAAGATTGGAAGAACCTTTCTCAACTGATAGCGAGCTGTGCGTTGGACCCTGAAAGCCACTACATATGGAATCTTATTTGTAATAATGACAACCAAATGCCTTGGTTGTCTTTTGTTTTTGTGGTCTGGTAGTGGTAAGTACTATTTAACTGTTGCAGATAAGACGATTGATAGGTTTTTTTTTTTTTTTTCTTTTTGTTTTGTTTTCTATCGTTGGGTGTGAAGATTGGGATTATAACATAATAATGTAAAGACTTATGGTTCAAGCGAATGCTATTTTTAGCTGCAGCATATTAAGATATACATGAGGTTTAAGTCGGCAGTTAAAATTACAATTGAATTTGTAAAAAATAAAAGGGTTTACAATTTTAGAGAAATATATTTTCTTTAAAAATATACAACTATCACTCTTAAAATGATCAACTAAAATACCTTTTCAATAGATTAGAAAATCTATTTTCATAATAGCAGATAAGAAATTGTTTAGAAGTTTGCAAATTCTGTAAATGCTTTTCTACAGTTGTCACTATGTTATTGGTACGTGAATAGTTAATCACAGGCAAATCTTACAAGATTCATATCTCTAAATTTTCAAATAGAAAATTTTTTTAAAAAATCATTTTATTATACACGCTAATGATTGAGATAAAAGGTGGCATTGTCATCTAATAAATTAACCTAATAGTAAAACTTATATATATAATCTAACAATGGAGATCCTAAATACCAATCTCGTTTTTAGGGGATAAGGGCAAGAAAGAAAGGCGCGAGCACATAAGATGCTAACCTTAAGGCAAATAGGTGGTGGTGGATGCATTTGTCTTGAAACAAGATTCATAATGCTTTAGTCTTTCCTTAATTTTCATTTTGATAATCCCATTAGTAATAATCCAACAAGTCTATGATGAAAATTGGATTTTTTCTTAAAAAAAATATTTGATAAGTTGTCATACAAAAAGAATAAGATCCACAATCATGTGGATCAAAGAATATTGATTATAAATTATGATTTCCTATAGAGCATTCAATTTACAATAACAACTTATTGTCGAACGCGGCAACCCTGTTCCGCTGCTCTAAGGTATACCAATCCTCGCTTAATCCCCTGCAAAATAGATCCAGGAAAAAAACGATTCGAAAAATCATCAAACCCTCAGGCAATTTGAGACATCGGCCAGCATTTCTAGCTCTCAAGGAACAATAAACTCTATGATCACAAACAGCTACATTAAAAAAAAAAATGCCTAGTTGTAAAATGCCAAATAACAGATCACTGGAAAGAACTCACATCAAGCACACAAGGAAAGGCAGTCATCATCGAAGGATATCATAGTTGTCTTAAGATGAGTTATTTCTTTCTTTTTTTTTATTTTTTATTTTAATCAGGAATATGTATGGATGCATCAAAGAAGTAACATCATCTAACTGGCATGAAACTCTCTGAGATACTGGATAATTGGCGTACCTCTCCTGTATCCCTTATTTGCAGGAGCTCTAATTTTTCAAGAGGCCACCTGTCTGATAAAGTAGCAAGCTGCAGCCAATAATAAATCAATATCAGAAAGCACATAGAAACATGGTCCAATCCAACATGACTGATGTCAGTACCCAAAAACTGAAGCACTAAGGATCCAATGGTGCAGGCATCATTGCTTCAACGTTTAATAGTTTCTCAAGTCTGCTTCGATCTGTATTCATATTCTGTTGTAAATTGAAATAATACATGCAAAAGGATAAAGATGAATATAATGGGAAAGACTTCAATCCTAGGATGAAATTTCAATTCTCAGCTCACGAAAATGATCAGAGTAATTTGTGTTAGGGTCTCTCTTGTGTCTATTCCTAAAACTTTCAGAAAACAACCTTTGTTTGTTACCTTGGTTAAATCTGACAGGAAAGAAAAGTTTAAAAGATGATTTCCATTAAAGTGGCCCAATTGAAATCATTTGAGAGACAAACATGGAACAATAACATAATTTTCACAGGAATTCTCCTAACTTTCATCCTAAGTGCGTACCTTGTCTTGCAGCTTCCTTTGCCCTCCTTAACCATGATTAAGCATATTCCTGTAACTGAAAACATATAGAAATGAGTCCCAGGGAGTAGGGAACACCAAAATTTAAAATTAGGTGAACTTTTCCTGGAATTTGAACTAAACGATGTCAACTTGAAGAACTTAGATTTAAATCCCATTTGGACAAGAGTTATAAGGGTTTTATGAGATGCAGGAAGCTGTCCTCCTCCCTCAATTGCAATCAATGAACAACTGGACTCAAATTAAGCCTCAATCCCAAACTAGTTAAGCAACCCCTGGATAAGCTGCACAGACTCAACTCACATACGTACACAGAGTTGATATACTATATCTTCCTGCATCAATACGATAACTAATAAAAAGCAGTTAACTTTCTTTGAATTCTGAAACAATGTCTATGTGCCTCAAAGCACCGGAAATAAATTAAATCACAGGACCAGCAAATGGATCCAAACCCAGGAACAAAAGGTTTGACCACCTTCTTCTGATCTTCATCACTTGGGCTCAAAAAAACTAAAAAAGAACTAAGAATACTAATAAAAATACTAACAAAAAATGCTAATAAAAAGATTGGAAGAAGCAGAACTAGATAACAGCAGCAAGCATACTTCTGCTTCATTCTTGGGTGGATCATCCTGTACCCAGTCAACCTCTGCAACACGATACCTGCATAAAGAATAGAAAGACATGCCACAAAACAAATAGCCAAGTCAATATTCATAACTAATGCAACAGCAGGAAATGGTTAGGAGGAGCAAACTCACCCATCTTGGTCCCAAGATCGAAGGATGCGAAATCTACTGCGACTTTCAATCTGCAGGTAATTTTATTATTAAATTAGAACAAACATGAACATGAACACACAAAGAGATCAAATAGGACATTTGGAGCCCCCCATTCCCCCCCCCCCTCCCCCTCCCCACCTTTTTTTTCCACCCAAAAATGGAAAAGGGAAAAACAAGAGATAGAACAGAGGCAGACAAGCAAAATAATTAAACCTGACTCAAGTTTCAGAAATAGTTGTTCGCAAAGAGGGCAAGAAGTCAACAATACAATATTATGTCTGCAAGGAAAAAGATGTATTTTTACCTCTAGATAGAATCGTCCATCTGGAAGAGGCTCACACCTAGAAAATAATAAATTGAAAAGTATCACATAATGGCTAAAATTTGATAACTAACAAGGAATTTGAAACAACAACTTACTTTGTTATCTCGACTTCACATGCAAAATCAACTATTAATCCTTTAGAAGAATCAAGGATAGCCTGCATAATAATTGGAAAAGCAAAGCAATGGCCAGATATTTTTCTCCATACAATGGTCCTTATGGAGGAAAAGAGGTGAAGAAAAGGACCAGTATTGATAATCTACCATTCCCATCCGATGATTTCCTTCCATGATTCTCCTCACCTGTCATGAGAGAAAGGGGGAACTACCATTATCTATGTAACAAAAGAAGAAAAAAAATAGACCCTTCTCTCATGTTTAAGTTACTTTTAAAAAGAAAATTAGAAGGAAAGATTTGGAAAGATATAAAAGTAGCATGATACATCTAACTAATACACTGACTAATTTGGATCTTTAGATATAAAATTCAACCTTGAGCATATAAATACAACTATACAAGTTTCAGAGAAAAAACAAAATTTCTTTACTCCCTGTTCAAGTCAACTGACTGTAATACAATGTAGAAAGAAGGTGATGCTGCAGAGTTCACCAAGACAGAAATCACTGCAATTGCTAAATATGCCTCTTATGGTATGCAAGCATGTTTACACTCATACCAAACCAACCAAGTGGAACATTGAGAAATAGCATTCAATCATGATAAGGTCCAGGATGCAGGACTTCTTGTGACAATCCATCTTTGCTTATCTTGCTGTCAAAGTCCAGAGCACTCTTTCTCTGTGTCTCTCTCTCTGTCTCTCTCTCTCTCTCTCTCTCATACAAACTATAACCAAGGAAAATGATATCTATTTTGGCTAATTGAATATTTAAATGTGGGAATATTTCTAATGCTTTCCATAAGCTCATGCGGGTGGGAATCATATTCAGCTTTCCCACAAACAGAATTTGTAAAACCAAGACCATATTGGCATAGGCTTCTCACTGTGAATACATAGTTTCATGATTCATTCCAATGCACAAGACGATGGCTGACTAAAGTCTCAACCTTCAGGAAATCAGGCCATGACCTGAGGAAATGTAATTCTGGCTGTCAAGCCACAGCCAGGTAAAAGACCACACTAGCTCATAATATGAAACAGACGCACCCAGTGTGACTTCTATAAATCTTGAAAGTCCCAAACTTATTGAGCAACATAGGTCTCACATTCTTGAATTTCTAATTTTCGCACATCCTTTCCCAAAACGTTATTTCTTGTGGAGCAGATATAAAATTTTCAGAAATGACAATTGCCTGTGAAAGCTAACCTTCAAGATAGAATAATATTTGTAATGTTTAAAGTGAAAATGGTCATCACTTTCCTGCCATTCTCTATGAATCCAAGCATCTTGCCATGGTTTTAACTATTTGTCACGGAACTTGGGGATTCCGATACCATAAACTACATTTCAGGACCCCTAATTCTAAATCACCTTGGAATCATCCCTTGCCATTAACAAACAAACAATAAGGACGGTTCCAAGCATGTTACACAAAACTCAAGGTTGAAACTGCTGAAATGGATTTGCATATGTGAAAATAATCAGAGAGGTAGAGGAGAATAAACATGCAAACATCAGGAGAAAAGCCTAATAACATCTTGAATTCTAGAATAATTTATTCCGAGATTTCCATAAACTCTAAATTTGAAGGATGCTATGCCTGTTCTTGTCTTTTTTCTTCATATTTTTAAGATAAAGCATGTTTGAGTTACCCAGACATGCTTTGATGTAACTCAAATTTGTCTCCCTTGAGTTGGCTACCTCTCCTCTACCTGCAGCATCTTGCTGCATATAATTTTAGTAGATATATTTTAGTCATATTATGGTTTTTTTAGAAAATGTTCACTCATCATCGGTTGTGACCAACATATTATGATATTTTAAGAAAATTCACACTATCATCAGTCATGACTGTTATACTTTTGACTGTGACATATATCTAAAATGCATCAGCAACTGCAGTAGCTACCGTGACTGCAATTTATCTTGAACTACTGAAATCCTTTCTAATACAAAACGGAAAGCGTAAGCTGGCTGGAAAAGGTACTCAGATTGAGCTGGAAAGTGTTTGGCATAAAACAGCAGTGTTACATCTTAAAAAAAGTGAAATCATATTATTAAATGCCTGCTTAAATCAACACAGCAGTTGCATCAGAACAGTCCAGGAAGTCATAAAATTTAATGTCGCAAGTACTGATAACACATTATCATCATGCACAGGACACTTGCTAATATCGAATTCATTTTAATACTATCATCTTAAGCAATAGCCAAACGTTCAGATATCAATGGAATGATTAACTCACCATTAGTCTGTATCTGGGTTCAAATATATTGAGTGGAAACTTCTGACATGGGATGACAACGTCCATGACAAAAAGGGGAATCAGATCAAGACCAAAATTTGTCAAACTTTCATGCTCAGACTTCCTCTCAGCATACTCCTCGGGGAAGTTCTTTTGTATGATGTTATTTAGCGTCACACTGATAAAATCCAAATGAATGTCATTAAAATCATTAACTCACACAACATGCATCTCGTTGGTTATTGAAAAATTTCCAGTTTCCATATTTCATATCATGTTCAAACCAAAATCTCTTTCTAAATGTGTTCAGCTCATTGAACTGTAAAACAGTTTCACAAAAAGTGTCGCCAAAAAGTGAAGACAAGTAAAACTTAAAAAATGGCAGTTCATTCCAAAATGGAACTTGAAATTAGAGTTTTTAAAACATTTTTCCAACCAAAAACTTACAAGTATATATTATACAAGCTTTGGGATTTTAGAAAATGTGCATGAACAAGTTAACAGCAATAATAACTTCAGAAAGAAGAATGCATTTTCTCTTACTCATTAACTACCTAGCATGCATGATGAATAAGACTATAGTTTTAAAGCTAGACCAATATGTTTTCGACACATGTAACATTTTCAACTGCAAGTTCTTTATATTTAAATTGAGCTTATCACACAATCAATATTTTAATTCAGACATTGTTCTTCAAGAAATAAAATGCTGTAATCATGCATAGTTCCTAATAATAGCAATATCTCCTTGACAAGAGCCATGAATGGCTGCTTCTAGACCAAATACAGGAACTAAACATAAATGTAGATAGAATATAAAGTGAGCAAAGCCAATTCTTCAATAAAATACTCCAGACACAAAAGTTTTACTTATTTGTTACCAAACAAGCAGTGCACCTGATTGCAGATGTTCTAGGACTGATAAAGAGAACTGTATGACAAAATGGACATCTGTTACCTGATATTTAGTACAGGGTCAGAAAACATAAATAGATGGACTGCCGCTGATGGTCATAGGAAAAACAGCAACAGAACACTGACCCTGATCCATTGACTGAAAAAGACATGAGCGACAAAAAGAATGCCCACAAGGAGTTGTAACAGGTTCATATAGTAACTTCAGGCAGAGTGCGCAGTCAAATTCATCACTGCGTTCTGTGTTACCAAGTCTTCTCCCAAATGCATTAGCCACTATTCTCTCCAAATTCTGAAGAGAAGCCCGAAGAGGATTGCTACAAATTAGAGAGTACTCAGAGAAGGGGGGAAAATCATATATTATACAAAATGGGCAAGTGGCATGCTAGTTATTGAGCAATGTGCTTGAATTCTTGAATCCTTTAAGGCTTTAAAAAGGAAATTAGGCAGCAGAATGAATGTAAATTACCTAAAAGGATCAACCTGAAGGCCTGAAAGAATAACATATCGAGCCAACTCATATTTTTCCAACTGCAAATTTTCACCAGAAGTTACCAATTCAAAACATGAGAGAGAGGAGGCATAAGCCCCAGGAACCTAATTTAGGCTCCATGAGCGTAGATTAACAGAAAAGAGAATGCACAGACTAAAGTTACCAGGATGAGGGCATTAGCATTTAGGATGTAAGCATTCACTGAATTACTTCTTAGGTTCATCACCTTCTCAGCATCCTTTAAGGCAAGCTGAAATAATTATCAAATACATTTCTTTTCATATTTCAGGAAAAGCTAATACTGGAACCATAATTTCTAAAAGAAATTAAGAAATGGCACATACTTCAGCATGTATAGTAGGATCCAGCCCATTTAATGGTCTATATTCAGAAGCAGAAGCAGGTCTCTCTTTCAGGAATTGGCTAATCCTGGTAAAAATAAAATGAAACAGTTGCAACAAACCCATTACGATTATCAGAACTAAGATCAAATGTGTTCCTCGACATGAATCAATGTCTATCCCACCAGAACATATGGTAACCAATCAACCAATATAGAAAATATAATCAATCAAATGGAGAAAGTAAAACTATGAAATCAAGATTAACCTGCTATAAGCAGCACTCCTGTTGCCAAGAATAATAGGATCTCCAGGTTTGATGTAGTTTGCTCTTGAGTAACAATTGATAGCCTAAACAAGAAACTTTACTAATTATCTCAAAGTTAAATGGCAAAGCTCAAGCATTATTTCTAAACAACAGAAACTATTAACTTGCAAAACTAAATGCACAGTCACTCCAATTAAAGCCTTATAGATTACCATCCCAATTTCCTGAATGATAGTATTTTTTCAAAATGCCCTCATCTCTTACCATTTTTTTTTAAAAACTTTTTCCCTTCTTTTCTTTTTTTCTCTGACGTCCACTAGAGAAAAGCATAACAAACAAGTTGACAAACAGGAAAAGCTTTTCAATCAAATTGCCCAGAAAGTACAAGAAAGATGATCAAACCTAGACAATGAGTATAAATAGCCGAAACAAATTACCTTCTTGAGATGATTCTCCCGGAATGCCTGGTTTCCATTCTGCACCAGATTAAAAACATGACTGAACCGGTCCCATGACAATGATCTCTCACCTTTATTTGCCTGCAATTCATCAAGCATTCTCTATTCAAGACTTGTAAACACAATATATAGCATTCTCAAAGAGAACAACAAAGCATAGGGATCAGTTTCCAAGAAATTGCAAGAAAATTGTTATTGAAATTAAAAAAAAAACTATAAAATTGAATCTACTGAAGCAAATACCTGTCTCACATTTCACTGTAACCGTATGCTCCGCAGAAACGGAAGCATCTGATTGGATAGTTTTCCATAATAACCCAAATAAATGACCAAAATTTCAAGCAAATTTTTTAAAATTTCTTTGAGCGCTTGAATAAATTTCTAAAAATAGAAAAAAAAAGATTCCATTTTTCTAAATTACAGCGTCGGATTTCCCAACAATTAAAAAAAGCAGTAAATACAGAAACGAGGTAAAAAAACAAACAAATAAAATTACTGTCTTATCACAAATTCTTCACAGATACCAAACACTCCAAATGAAGATACAAACAAAACTAAACAAACTAAAATCAAATTTCCGATACATAAAATGTAGGAAAACTGCTGAAAATCAAATTGCATTACTCGAAATATCAAACGAAAATATTCATGAACAAACTAAAAGCACAGTTTGGATAGAGTTGTAAACTAGGAAGAGACAACATTATGTGAGGAAGCAAATACTAGAAGAGAAGTAAGACCCAAATGTAGTCGTCCACGTCGTCTAGACCTTCGAGAGGCACCCCAGAAGACGACGCTTCGCCTGACATTATTATTGGTGTTGCATAAACACAGACAGAGAGGGTAGGAATTGGATATTGTTTGATTTTGTAGAAAGAGGAAATTAGAAGAAGAAGGAAGCGATAAAGAGGAGCATCGTGTTCTCTTCTGTATCCTTTCGTTTCCGCACGGACCAAATTCCTCTACGTGTTAGTGTTATTCTCTCCCTCATTATATATATATATATATATATATATATATATATATATATGAAACAATGTAAAATTTATATATTAAAATTATTATTTTAATTTTTGAATCATATTTAATTTTTTAAAATAAAAATTATATATATATATATATATATATATATATATATATATATATATATATATATATATATATATTGTTTGACAAAAAGAGTAGTTTAAATTATTGAGGTTTAATTACTAAAAAATCCCTGAACTTTAATGAGCCCTTTAATTCTATCTCGTACTTTATTTTTTAATAAAAAAATGCTAAACTTTAATTTTTTCCAAATCTATAATCAAATTAATATTTTCTTATTAAAAATAAATAAAATATCATTTTAATCCCTAAACTTTTCTAAAAAGTTTAACTAGACTCAAAAAGAGAAAATACTTAAAAACTATATAAAATATTGTTTAACTAAAAATTTAACCAAATTAAATTAACATATTTATTATAAGTAATTAAAATATAATTTATTTAGGTACATAATTTATTAGAAAATTTTATTATAAAATATCATTAATTCATAATTTAAATTAAAAACTTATATTATCATATTTTTTAAAATAATATAATAATAAATAGTTATTACCTTTTTTATATACACATTAAATAGTTAGAACTTATTTTTTACAAAAAAAATTAAATCATCTCTTTATATTAACAAGTTAGATATAAATTTACTAAACATATATGATAGTTAAATCTAAAAACTCAAAAATAGAAATTAAATAAAAAATAAAAAATTTTATTTAATTTTTTCTTTTTATATAAATAATAATTTTTTCATTTTCGTATAATATTAGTGTTTTTATAATAATATAAAATTTATTATTTTTATAATATTTTTTTAGTATTAAAATACTCTATTTTTGTTTTATAAGTATATTATGATAAGAAGTTAGGAATGCGCCTATGGTTAAAGAACAACAAATGCTTGACCTTACTGCCATTTGCCACCCTTGGATTCCACATCTATTATTTTCTTCAACAAATTTCCCTTCCAACTCTATCCACCCATTTGGGAAGTTTTTTTTTTTTTTTTTCTTCTCTTACTTTATTTTTAATATAAATTTATGATTGGTATGCAAAAAATCAAATTTTTATCCATTTCCATGTAATTGAACTTGAACACTAAAAACAAGACATCTCTCATCTCAAAAAAAAAAAAATGATTGATAATGGTCTATAATAAAAGAAATTTTATTTTTTATATAGAATCTTTTAGATA
The DNA here is from genome assembly GCA_949677035.1 of Omphalea diandra. Classification (NCBI taxonomy): domain Eukaryota; kingdom Viridiplantae; phylum Streptophyta; class Magnoliopsida; order Malpighiales; family Euphorbiaceae; genus Omphalea; species Omphalea diandra. The sequence goes on along the minus strand of CATIWR010678905.1, from coordinate 13,250 downwards.
TTCTTTTATTAAAATTTTGATTTTTCTATATAGTTATTATTTTCTTTTATTGAAGCCTTATCATTATTCACTAAAATATATTTAAAAACAATGATCAAATTGTGCATATATATAAATGAAATACAAATCTATAGTTAATGAAAACTACTAAATAAAATATATATTTTTTTACATAACATGATTATAATACACAACCAATTCAATTGATATTAGAAAGATACATTATCATCGATTTTATTTTGTTTGGCTATATAATTTACATTTATATTTTGTTATGGTTAAATGTATTATTCTATAAGTGTTACAGTATCAATATCACCAATTCATTTCCAAATACTATATATATATATATATATATATAAGGTTTTTTTTAAAAAAAATTGAGTACAGAAGATGATAATGCAGTTATTTCCATTTTAATTATAGTGTTAGTCGGGCAAAATTTGACAACTTAATGCTGCATTAATCGCCCATTCTTATCTAAAGAGTGTATATATTGGGACCTTCTTCTCATTTTAATGGCTAAGAATTTTCGGCTTGTTAAATCAATTTTGGGGACATTTTTGAGACGGAAGCATCAATTTATTGGGCCCCTTATCTTATCAATTTGAATGTATGATTGCTTGTCTATTTTAGTGGAAAGATGTAATATAATATGGTTCCTCTTATCCACCTCACTTAAAAAAAATAATATAAAATTTCCATTCATAAAAATAAAAGTATATAATGATGATAGTTCAAAAAAAAAAAATACAAGAACTTAAATTTTTTAGAATATTTAGTAGTTTTTAATCAAATAGACAAAGTAATAAATTTATCTTTTAATAATGGTTATTATTAATTACAATTTGATTTAAATATCTTTAGCAAGCTTAATAATTCGAATATTTAATAAAAGTTGAAATTTAACATTTAAAATCATAGCTCTATAACACTAAAGAGTACAGAAAAATACAAAAATGTTCTTAAAAAAACTCATTTTCAAAGAAGATGATTCAAAAAGTAAAATAATAATAATAAATTTATATCTAAAAGACACAACTTAATCAAATTTGAATCCTAAATTTTTAAAACTAATCAAATTTAAATTTATTTTAGAAAAAATAAAATAAAAATAAAAAAGTGAAAGTGAAAATGATTTATTGTAGACTAAGAAAATAGTCAATAACTTAAATTAAAATGATAAAAAAAAAAAAAGAAAAAAAGGAGAGAGAGAGAGAGGAGGAGAAAATTCTAGTTTGTTATATTAGATACTTCTTATGCTTCTCATTTTGAAGTAAAATTGTAAGCAATGTTTTTAAAATTGAATTAGAAATTTAAGTAGTCAATTGATTAGTTTTCATCTCTTTTTTTTATAGTGAAAAATTAATTTCTGCTCACTTCATATTATTTGAAAACTATATTTTCTATGACAGAATAAATAATTTGTGAATATTATTTATTGGAGAAAGAATTAGTGAGATTTAAATTCTAAAACTTAAAAAGGAAAATCAATTAACTGCAAAAAAAAAAAAAAATAATATACTATAAGAACAAGATAGATATGTAAAAGATGCCACTTTTTTTTTTTTTGGGTTTATGTCAGTTTTCAATTAAGCAAAAAATGAAAGTAACAACAAATTAAACTCACATTGAGCTTGAAAAGTGTTATATCACATAGTCAATTATTTATTACTATTACTATTTTTAATTCATGAATTCAGAACATAGAATTAGTTTGGTGGATCTACTTTAATTTACATCACCACTAATGGCCCTTTCCCATTGTCATTTTCGGCGTTTGGCGGCCAAAAAAATTGCTAAAGGACAAGTATGGACAATGATCTTAAAATGGCCGTAAAGCATATTAACACATCACATCTACCGCAGTATCTCTAGCGTTGGACGCTTCTGCTTAGTACTTTTATGTGAGAGTACATGTTGTATTTATGCTTTTATTTATTTTTAACCATTCTTCTTCGTCATCGTAATTCTTATGTCATAGTGTAAGGCAACCAAAATACTTAATACACTTCATATATATTGATTTTTCAAGCATGCAACTTTTGTTTTGACATAGTTGAATGATGGAATCTATACGGCTTGATTATTTACAGAATCCGGAGAATAACTCTTGCTTTTTGTTAAATTTCTACAATACTCCTTAATATTAATATTCAGGATGAATTTACCACTACATTAACATAAATTATAGATTTGATTTCACCTGTTACTTATTACGTAATAAATTTGTTTTTAGTGTCATACTCAAGGTGTACAGTAAACGTTTCTCTTTTGCTAGCCAAAACAAAATTAACTCTTATTACACATAACAGGACCATATGAAATAGTATTTTGAAAATCAGATTGGTTAATATTTTTCATAACACTGATTGCAACGTTAAAATTGGAAGGTTGGAAACAGTTAGTCTATCAGTCTGAGTCTCAATGTGTAAACTCGATTGGCCATTTCTGCTTGTCATCTTCATCTTTCCCGGTCATGAAGAAAAATTTTATCTAATTTATACCAAACACTTGATTGGTATAGAACCATATCAGGGCTGCCGCATCTTTGGTATTGAAACCATTTTGTTTGGCCCTTTAGTGACCAAGCATCAAAAGCTGCTGCAACTACTTTTAGTTTTTAGTATACATTTTTTTTTTGGTCACCAAGCGGAAGGTCAATACCAGCCAGAAATGCCGAATAAAAAGAGTTGGTAGCTTTTCGTGTTTTCAAATCAAGACAATTTGCCTCTAATATATATATATTAAGATCAAAACAACCCTACGTTTCCTGTAACATCCTTTTTGTCTGTCTGGTTCAATCTCGCATTGACTTGGAAGCTGATAGACACCATCTTATCCACTTCTATTTCACTATCAACTGTATATACACAAACATAAAGAATTTTAACTTATTTACAACATACATTACTGTTTCAAGTATCCAACTGATAGTCATCCGGGTCAAACATGGGGAAGGGAACAGTTGCATAAGTTAAAAAGCACAGGTAGCCATGGATTATTTCATCATTTGACACAAATCCATTACATGGGCATGCATTGTAACTGGTTTAGCTCATTGCGTCAGAGATGCTTATAGCCCAACAGACTTTGAGTCGCTTCTAGTATGTAGCAATGACCAGTGGGACACTGACAAAAGCACAAAAATGATGAGGAGCATACTTGAAGGTGATAATAGCTACAACTTTGTAACATTGGCAACAGAGAGGTCACTTCGAAACTTACAATGGTAAAATCTTGCTGCAAGAAAAAAAGTGCCTCTGTTAGAAGTGGGAGCTTTCCACTGGCATCAAACGATATTGGAAGCAAAGATGGCAGATAAGAGAAATAAAACATGCATGATGAAATAGCAAAATTATCCCTAGCAACTAAAATAGAAATTTTACAGTGACAGACCTATCAATAGTTATCATCAAGCTGACAGGAAAGCATAAATAAGTCAATTTCATCAGAAGCTACACATTGAGATTATAAGGAAAACGGCCACTCATCTTAGAAGAGTACATGATACAAAGCATGTTATAAAGTCCCTGTACCACTTGAATATAATTATAGTGCATAATGAAGGTGATTTGGCCCCATAATGATTGTTCTAGGAAGCAAAATCAAGAACTAAGGAATGGAGAAGATCCTATTAACTATATGTTGTGCCCAAATGCAATTTTCACCGAGAGTATCACACAAATAGATCATTTTGACACGGCAGGTAGTTCCCAAACGTTGGCAACACAGTAACCGTCCTAAAAACAAAAATCAGAGTATACCATTAAATTTAAACTGGAAACAAAGACATCACACATTCTCCTCATGCCACATGCAAAAATTGCTTAACATATTGGATCTCTTGATTGTTTCTGCACAGCATTCAGACAGAAGTGAAATTGCGGGCCTCTACAACATCCAGGTAAAATATGCCTAAATGAGAGTGCCATTATTAAAGGAAAATTTACAAACTTCCGTCATGCAATGTATGAAATGAAGCCTGGGAAACAAATACCTCCGAATCTGCAAGATACCAGTCACCTAGAATACATTTTCGTCCATATATCTTTGAAATTCTTACACATGAAGCATCAAGATGATTGAAATGCAACACAATTATGGTAAAAGAATCCTGGTCATTTGCATTGATAAAAAGAATTCAGTAGGAGTGTTCGCACAACAATTCCTTGTAACCAACCAGCCATGTGAAGAGATGGTTCCAAATGTCAATCTCCAATCCCAATGGACATTCAGATCCTAGCTTCAATCACCAGAAATTACCAGAGGAGCATGACCCATCGTGGAAATAGTGGAATCTCATGTTATCCCTCAAAACAATCTCCCTCCCCATAATTTGAGATGCACCACATAACTAAGTGGCAATCTTCACAGATTCTCAAGTTCTTCGTAATCCTAATAGGGCTACCAGAATTCGTAATGATCAACCCAAATGCTAAAGCTAACTTTTCACTATGAGCTCTTTTCTTCATCACTTTTCTTTTCAACATTACCATTTGCTTAATCTCACTAGACATTGGATGGGTCATATCTCCTGAAAAGAATTCTTGAATTTCCAGTCTCTTTGCTTCAATCCAACTACATCCAGGATTCTTCTTTAGACCTTTACTTCTCATCAATCTCCTTACCCATGAAACATCAAGCCACCTTCCAGCTGATGCATATATATGATAGAAAGCATGATGTAGTTTCCAACACCATTGGGTTCGAGCAAACAAATGGGTTGCTGCAATTGTAGGAATGTCAGGATTCCCATGGATGCGACAGGCTCCAAGTAGTGTTCCCCATACCCCTCCATGGGGCTCAACTGGCATAGTTTGAGCAAGTTCTAGTGCTCCATTCAAATGTCCAGCTCGTTCAAGCAAATCCACCATGCAAGTATAACAGCTTAACACCATAACAATTCTCCATAGATTCAAATATGCGAAAACCTTCTCCCACCATACCTGCATGAACACACGCGGTAAGCACCCCAATAAATGTAACTCCATTCGGTTTTACCTCTGTTTTAATTATTTCATTAAACAATTTAATAGCAGCACTAGCACCACCATTCATCGCAAACCCCATAATCATTGAACTATAAGAAAACGCATTCCTATCTTTCAATCCCTCAAAAATGCTATAAGCATCATCAACACAACCACACTTCGAATACATATCAATCAAAGCCAACCCCAACACAACACTATAACAACCACTAGAACGAGATTTCTTAACAATACTATGACTCCAATCAGCATACTTAGCTGTACCCAATTGAGCACACGCTGAAATAACACCAACCAAAGCCACCTCATCAGTACCAGCACCACATTCCTGCATCCTCTCAAAAAACTCAATCGCCTCTCTCGGCCTAGCATTTTGCGCAAAACCCGTAACCATAGCAGTCCAAGCTACCATATCCTTAACAAACAACTCATCAAACAATTCACTAGAAGACACCATATCCCCACCCTTCGCATAAGCAACAATCAACTCCGTCCAAGAAATCACATCCTTTTTGCGGCATTTCATCAAACACCTTACGCCCGCGCCCCCCCAAAGACCCACACTTCATATAAATATCGATCAAAGCATTCCCCACAAACAAATCCGATCCGAAAACACCAACCAAAACCGACTGCGCATGCAACCTACCAGCGCAAACCCACATCCCTTTCCTAGCCGCACGCCTTCCCTTCTCATTAACCCATACACTTTAACGGACTCCGTTAAAAGTCCTTGAATGGAATACCCTCGGATGAAGGCGGAGTAGAGAAGCGGGTTCGGGTTAGCCACCCGGTCAAAGATGGAGCGGGTATGGGTCCATAGGGATTTTGAGGTTGGTGAGTGTACGAACGAGCTTGGTGGTAACGTAGCAGCATTGGTACAGGCCGTTGCGGAGGATGTGGGCGTGGAGCTGTTTGATTTGGAGGAGGTTGGTGCAGGCATCGGGAGCGGTGACTAGTTCCGATTCTAATCGCCGTTGTCGCTGTTAGAGTTGAGAGCAGGGGATGAATATTGGGGTTGGCGGTGGTGGGGTGGATAATTTGAGCGCCAAAACGGCCGTTATAAATTGCTCAATGAAATGAATCAAACATGAAAGTTTATATCTTGTAAGAAAAAAATGGGTAAATTAAACACGTAAAAATTTCATTTTTTCTAAGAAATAACCTTTTCAACATCTACAATTTCTCAAAAAGTTACCTTTTCTAAAAGTGAAAATTTTTAAATTAAATAAGACCTAAATTATCATTTAAATCTTAAAAATTCACAATGTTTCTATCATATAAACTTGAGAGCAAGAAGGTAAAATCAAATATGCAATTCAATCTAGTTGGAAAAAAACAAATATGCAATTAAATCAAGAAATCACAAAATTAACTGATTGAGAAGCGACAGAAAAGTATTTAAAGAAAGTAGAGCTATTGATAAGTTGAGTCCAGTGTTTTGAAAACCAGACTGATTGGTCGAACTGATAAAATTAAAAATTAGACTGATGATTGATTTGATTAGGTTCGGTTTAGTTTTTAAGGTAATTTTTAAATATTTTTTACCTATTTTAAATATATTTACATATATTTTAATATTTTTTATTTTTAAAATTATTTTAATAATATTTTTAAATTTTATTTATTATTAAGATGATTGAATCACTTCAGTTAGATTGATCAGACCGATTGACCGGTAAATCAGTCTGCTGATAGATTTATTGACCGATCCAGTTTTAAAAATATTGGTTGAGCCTAAATTTAAATGTCCACTGTAATTTTCTGGTGGTTATAGGATCAAACATCTTAACATTAGAGGAAATGACTAAAAAAAAACTATTTGATCTTCGAATAAGTTGAATAGAAAATTTTCAGATTCAAAGTTATCTTCCACACTAATCATTTAAAAAAAAAAACTCACTAAAAAAAGTCAAAACTATGAGATTGATTCAGATCAAAACTAAGAAAAAAAAACAAGAATTGTTCTCAAATCTAATAAGAAGATGGTTGAAATATGAGAAATAATTTTAATTTTAATATAAAATTAGTAAAAACTAGTAGATATTGAAAATAAAAGGAAATGAAATCTGATGTCTGACTAAGAATATTGTTAAAAATAATCTTTTACGAACTCGAAGATGGACAAAAGACTTTAGAAAAAGAAAAGAAGAAAGCTTTAAGTATGTTTGACATTGTATTGAAAAAAATCTGATTTTGAGAGAAATTTTTTTTTTTTTTTCTCAAGATTATAGAAGAGATTTTTTTTTTCTCTTAATCTGATTACAAATTTTTTAATATAAGTTTTATAGTTAAAAAAATTGTTATGGATCAAAGTTTTAAAATTTAATTTTTTATTCATATAACTTATATTGAAAAAAGTTATAATCAATTATAAGAGAAAATATCTTGTAATTTTTTATCTTAAAATTAGATTTTTTCAATAGTAACGTCAACATACTTTTTAAGTTCTGTTTGTTTTATAAAAAAATAATTTATTTTGAAAAATATTTTTTAAAGATATTTTTTAGCATTTAGAATATATGAAAGGATATTAATTTTTAATAGTAAGATTATGAAAAAATTAAATATCAACACTTTAAATTTATACTATTTATTATTTAATATAAAAATATAAAAAATAAAATAACTACATAAATTTTATCGGCCAGCCAACAACTATCAATGAAAGCAATGATATTGGTAATCATAGATAATCAATAATAAAAATATCTTTAATAAATATGTATTTATATGATCATTTATCAATTAATGAGTTTATTAAAATTTAAAATATTTTTTTTAAAAAATAAAAGTCGCTTTTTAAAATGATTTAATTTTTGATTAAAAATATTTTTATTAATTAATTTTTTAAACACATCAAATATCAAAAAATTTTGAAAAAACCTATTTTTTACAAAACGGCATCAATTTGAATCAAGGTGCAAACCTAATAGCATTTACTTATTGGACTTTTTGATGGTGGTGAATACGTTGGATGAAACAATTGGGCCACTTTTCAAGGACCCATAGCACAATAGGGTCAAGTTTCATCTACCGTAAATTGAATCAAAATCTTGCAATAGAAAGAGAAACTCTATTTACAGTCTTTTAATTTTTTTTATTTAAATTTTTTTCATAACACTTTTTTTAACCTTTTAATTTTTGAAATTCTTTTTTTTTCATCATAAAAAAATTTTTACAATCCCTTTTTAATTGCACAATTTTTTATTTTTTTTTACCTTAAAATCCTAAAATCTCATTTAGATTGAAAGATTGAAAGTTATAAATTTTGAAATTCATAAGAAATCATGATTTTTAATAAATTTTTTATTTCATAAATTTAAAAAATGTAACTTGTTTATTATACATATAAAATTTATAGAACTTAAAACAATTTTAAATTTTTTTAAAAAAATTGAGTAAAATTTCTCATTTATTAAAATGAGGAATTTGACAAAAATTCACATTTTAGTGGATGATAAATTTAAAATATAAAAATAAATTTTATATGCACAACAAGTAAGTTACAAATTTTAAATTTATGAAATAAAAAATTAATGAAAAATTTAGATTTCTTAATTTCATGAATTTCAAAATTTATAAATTTTAATCTTTCAATCTAAATGAAACTTTTGGTTTCAAATAAAAAGGAGTTGTGTAATTGAAAAGCAATTATAAAAATTTTTAATGATTAGAAAAAAGGAGTTACAAAAATTAAAAGGAAAAAAGAGTTGTAAAGAAATTTAAATAAAGATAAATTATAAAAAGAAAAAGAGTCTGAAGAGAAAATAGGAGATCGTAAATAAAAAAAGATTAATGTTTTGTGGGTTCATATTGTGTTATTTGGGTCTCAATTGCTTGTACAATTTGCAAATGAAACTTACTTGGTTTTATATATATATATATATAACACAAACAAATACATTATAAAATATTGTTAATGGCAAAGAGAAAAAAAGAAAAGAGAATTAAGTTATTATAATTGATCAATAATAATAAAAATAAACGGATGGGTTAACATTTTTTAACAAACAAAAATTCTTCATTTTAATGTCTGTTTAGGCATGAATTTACAACATATTTATATTATAAAGAAAAACGACAACGAAAGAGTGAATATTTAAGATGTCATAGTTAGTGACAAGAAGTTGTTAATTCATGTGTTGTGCAAATTTTTATTTAATATTTTATATAAATTTATATTTAAATTAATAATTACTTATAAAATAATTTTTTATTGAAAAATTAAAAGATATATAATATTTTAAATTGTATTAAATTCAATTAATGCCTATTTTTATAAAACTAATTTCATATATATTAAATTTATATAGAAAAGAAAGATATAAAATATTTATTAATTATTTAAATAATCATAACTTTTAATTTTTTTTTACATGTGAAATATTTTTTCTATTTGTAAGAAGTTCAGAATAATAAATTAATTTTTATTTTAAAATTTAAGGGTTAAACAATAAAATATTTAAAAATGATACATAAACAACAAAAAACTTAAAAAATTTTCATAGCTAATTTGCATCTAATAATACATGTGAAATTTTCATATTAGAGATCAAACTAGAGCCACTCAATAGTACAAAATCTTAACGCAAGTTGAATAATTTTTAAATGTGGCAATTTGCAAGAAGCCCAAATCATTATATAGAGTAACACATAAATGACTTTGAATTTGAAAATTATTTGACGAATATGTCATGAAACTTCGGTTAATACACTAATTAATAAATTCATAAACTAATTATCAAAAATAAATATTTAAACTAAATGATTTTTATTAATATATATAATAATTATATTAACCTACGTACTATAATTCAAATTCAAACTCCATTATTTCTAAAAGAAATAAACTCCATCATTTATTATATGTTATTAATACAAAGTTGAAATGAAATAATATATATATCTTATTTTAAAATAAATGTTTTGACATTTTTTATTCACTCAGCATATCCGTGCCGTTTGAAGAGTTGTTTTTAACGGGATGAAATCCACGAGGTGATTATATATATATATATATACACACACACACGTGTGTGTGATTTTGTTTGGGTCAATCAAGTAATTTATAACCTCTGACTTCCAAAATTGTTCCAACAAATCCAAGATCTCCTGCTTCTTCTTAATTGTTCATCAGAAAGACTATTAATTAATACAAGTTGTGTATTTAGTTTATGATTTGCAGGAAACTAATCACAGCATATAATATATTAGAGTCATACTTTATGTTTTATAAGAAGTGGGAGAAACATGGAAATTTAAAGATCTGTCGGTTAGCTAGGAAAGTGGATAATATTGTTTTAATACAACAGAAATAAAAAAAGAAAAAAGAAAAATAGATAATATTTCTCTGGTTATCAGCAATTAGGGGCGTAAACGAATCAAGCCAAGTCGAATACTGACTTGCCCAAGTTTGATTCATTTGGAAACGCGTTAAGCTCGAGTCAAGTATTTAAAAATCATTTAATGAACAAATTGAGTTCGAGTAGAGTATCATCAGGATTGCATAAAATTTACAAGTCTAAACGAGCTTAATCGAACAAAATTTTTTTATTAGAATTAAATTATAAATAAAATTATTAATAATTTTTTTAAAAAATAAGATTTCTATTTTAACAACTTAATATATTTATTAACATTTACATAAAATTATAAAAAATAGATATTACATTATAAATGTAAATTACAATATGAAATATATATTATTTGCTATATATTTTTAATTGATATATTTTTTAAAAGTATTTTTATACATATTAGAAATAAAAATATATAATTACATTTATTATCGAGTTGGTTAACAAGTTTATGAGTCGAGTACTGATAAGCTTGACATTGACTCGTTAAATTGACAAGTCGAACTCGACCGTAATTTTAAAACTCATTTAATAAACGAGTCGAATTTGAATCAGTTTTTATCGAGTCGAACTTCGAGGAACTTGCAAACAGACTTGGTTGATTTACACCCTTTATCAGCAATGCTCTTAAAATTAAACTGGTCACCGATCGGTTAACTAGTTTGCAATTTGACCAATCTAATTGGTTTGGTTCAATTAATTCAATAATAAATAAAATTTAAAAATATTATTAAAATAGTTAAAAATTCTGAAAAATATTAAAATTATAAATATAATAATAATTAAAAATTAAAAAAATAATGCTAAAAATTGGTTTGGGTCAAATTGAACCAGACATTGATTCAATTTATGGTTTTACTTATCCGACTGATTGGTTCCCCCTGTTTTCAAAGCATTGGCTATAAGTTTGTGATGGATTTTCAAAACATAGGTTATCAGTTTGCGATGAGTTTCATATGCTTCATTTACGGTTAATAGTACTTCTACATTTAACCCTTTTTTTCTTTATCTAGTCTTGGTCACATTGGGAATTATCCTTTCTAAATGAAGAATTCTACTTAACAAATCCTTATCAAAAGAAATGATTTGGTAGTATATTTCGAAATCTTTTATTCAATAATTTTATCATGCTCTATAAATTATGAAGTAAATAATCTTGACGGTGCACCGTATGTATTTCTCTTGATCAAACATTTTTTAGTAACATCATATCGTAAATGTGAAGTATGAAGTGTATTATATTTAGAGAAGATTAATATCTCACTTATGTATATTTATTATTGATGAATTTTCTTACAAATAGGGAACACAATAAGAAAGAGAAAAATAAGTTAATCAAAGAATCAAAATGAGAGATCGATATAAGTTTATTATGGATTTTTTTCTCTTATTTATAGGTACATTTTAAATTTCTTAAGAAAAAAGTCAATTATATATGTATGCGAAAGGTGCATTTTAACTGTGTGGATAGTGATGACATAATTTTTTTTTATTTTTGTCAAGGATCAATAACGTTTGCATATGAAAGGTGTTGCTATGATCTTTAAGAGCACATGTTCAACTGTTTCTAAGCACGTTGGGTTCTGCTAAGCTTGATTATTAGAGTACATTCAGCTCTACCAGATTAAGTATGTTCGGCTTTGGCTCCACTAGATTTATTTATCTGGTTTAACACTCTTTTTTCTTCCTTGTTATAGGCTTGTTTATTTAGGAAATTCCACGAGTATTACCTGCGGAACAACTAGGTTCATTGATATTGTAATGTTAAGGCTGAATAGGGCTTTCTTTGTGAGATTCAATCCTCACTTAAGGAAAGACATATTCTTTGTGATTTAATATTCATATCTAAGTAATCGGATCCTACAACTTGATCACAACTCTTCTATTTGGAAGCTATCTTCTTTATCTTTGCTTAAGAATAGGGATGACAATGGGACATGGATTCTTCGCTCCCGTAGGTATTCATCCCAACAAAATGGAGAATCTCCTATCTTTTTTTCTCATCGAGTGAAAGTGCGAATTACACCCTCCACCTCATTGGTTCCAATAAAAACTTTCGAAATGGATTCCTATAGAGACTAAAAAAAAAAAAATTAAACATATTTTTTACATGTTTTTATATTTATTAAATATATATTTTATATTTATTAAATTTATATATAAATATTTTGTGTAATTATATATTTTTATATATTTATTAATTTGTAGCATAAAATGTTTTTATTTTATAATTTAATAAATTATATTTTTTAAAAAATATAATTTAAAAATCATAAAAAATTCAACTTGCTGAAAATCCCCATAGGATGGAGAATCCACATGAAGATGAGGATGAAAAAAAATTTCTCCCATTAAAAAGGCGAAGCAAGGAATGGAGGATGACCTCTCGCCCTCACCCCATCTGTTATTGTTCCGGCCTAAAAAGATGATGAAGTGCTTATACATGAAGATCAAGATTGGAAGTTTTATTGATCCTTATAAGCTCCTTTGAGGATATTATTCCAAAATATCTTATGAAATGCGGAAAAAAAAACATAAAAATTTATGGTAAGAGAGTTCATTCATCTAATTTTAATCAGGATTGAAATATCCTAAATATAGCAAAATATTTAAAAATAATTTTAAATGTATAAATTGAGTATAAAAACATGTTATCAATTTTCTTGAGAAGAAGATATAGTTTGATAAAACAACAAAATTAATTTGTGATATCTTTATAATTAAAAATTAAAAGAAAAATAGAGTATCACAAATATATACATTAATTCATTATTGTGGATGACTATAAGCATATATATATATATATATATATATATATATATATATATATATATATATATATATATATATATATATATATATATATATAAAAACACACACAGCGGGAGGCGAGACA
>CATIWR010678866.1:0-21182 GCA_949677035.1 Omphalea diandra | reverse complement strand
AATTAATTTAGTGAAACATTCATTTTAAATAATTTATTAGAAGTTAGATTAATAAAAAAATTTGAAATTTATATCTTCAAAATTCTGTTGAGTTGAATTTATTATTTGAATAAAAATTTATTTTCATTATTGTTGAAACATTAAAAATTTTGAATTTTTTAAAGACAATATTTTATCATCATTTGCTATTTATTATTTAAATATGTGTGGTTATTATAAAAGATAATTTGATTAATTTAAGTTTTATTTAATTAGGTAGCGATACATATTATATGAAAATTAATTTATATTTATTCAAAAAATTAAGATAACCAATCCATCAAAACCAATTATTTGATTATATGGATATTTGATATTTTTAAATTGATTTAAATTTTTTAAAATATTAATTCATTCTATTTAAATTGAATGAAAAAATAATCAGATATTCAATCCGTGCTAACCACTACGATCCATACACCAAAACAGAGATATCCGGATAGTAGTAGCATCAGAGAGAGCAGGAGCCAAAAAAACAGAAGCAGCTTGAATGATAGATTTTGCATCTCCTTCTAGACAACAGAAGATTAGTGGTGGTTATTCCTAGCGAACCTTCGCGGAGGGCCATAGCTGCCAAACTATTGACTGTCCAAAAGAAGACCTAAACTTGGCTAGTTAGGTATTTCTGGATTCATAATTCCCTGTACAATAAGATACATATTCAATTACTCAATAGCTAGGATGTGGTAGCCAATTGGTTAGCATTGAAGTCTTGGGTTTGAGTTTTGAAAGATATATTCAACTTAGAGTGTTTTATTTTATTTTATTTTTAAGAAGTGATTAGTCCAATTCAACTAAAATATACTTTTAATAAATTCTATAATGAGAGATTTTATAATATCGTCAAATAATATGATTTAAAAATAATTTTCATCTAATTTAACAGTATATAATATTATTTAATTTAATTATGAATAATAATTTTTATTTAATTTATTGATAAATTATTAATTATAATATTATATTATAATAACAACAGTGAAAAAAAAAACCCTATTCAATTGTTTATTGTTCACAAGAATTAGAGGATTTACAAGTAGAGTAAGAGCCCAAAGTACTAGTAGAGTGCAAGTAGATTAAGAGCCCAACACATGCTCTTGTATAAAATAAAATACAAATATCTCTAAATTGGAGACTCCAATCAACTGCTTGAAAGTGAAAAAAATGGGATGGGATCAAATCTCAAGTCAAATAGCAGCTAGAGGAAAGAGTTGGTCGGTCCAAAATTTTGTTGGCATGGCCCGCATGGTCACAGTAAATGTATCCAAGACAAGCATTATCGAAACGACTACGTTTAATCTGTGCAGCAGAAATATTTGGCCTGAAATTAATCCGCCATTTTTGGAATAGGATAACGAGAGAGCAATTACGGATTGGATGTGTGGAGCCAAGCCTACTCCTTCCTTCTTGTCCAGCTCTGGAAAAAAGAAATAGAGAAATAACAACACTGCTCATTGCCCGTTCTTGTAATTACGATCATCTCTCTCTAATTTCTCTGCTCCGACTATTTTTGGTCAAGAAAAGATTCGAGCATTAACACATACAGCAAGTCATAGTCACTGTAATGTTAACCCTTCTTTCTGTTTAGCTTTACCTTAGTTTCCACTTTCTTGATTCAATTATATCCTATCTATTTATGTTCATATATCAGAGCCACGCTTGTGTTTTTGACATGTTTTATGTCCTCTTCATTACTGGGAGGTCAATTATTAGGAAAACCTAAAATTTTTATTTCTTATGCTCGGTCAATGCTGAAGAGCTAAAGCTGGTATCTTTTTGCTACAAGAAATTCGTTATCTGTTTTGGCTTTGTAATTGTGGGTGGTCAATGGCAACTCTGGTTAATTCAGTATCTCCTTTAACGAACAGCCCATGTCCAGAGGCAGCAAGAATAGCTTGCGGATTCTTTTCCCATATACCAAATGTTCGTTCTTTCTCAGTTAACAAAGGATTTACTAGAGTTTTGGCGTCTACCCAGATCACAATTTCCCCTAAGGACTCTGTAGCTACTCTGCCCAATTGGAGGTCTAGTAAGGGTGACCAAAGAAGTAGGGAACTCAGGCTCAGTGAAGCATTTTTCCATCTGGAGCATATGGTTAAAAAGGGCTTCAAGCCCGATGTTTTTCAAGCAACACAGCTTTTGTATGATTTATGCAAGTCAAATAAGATGAAGAAGGCAATACGAGTGATGGAAATGATCATTGAGTCTGGTATTATTCCTGATGCTGCTTCTTATACTTTCTTAGTGAATCACTTGTGCAAGAGGGGGAACATTGGGCATGCAATGCAGTTGGTTGAGAAAATGGAAGAATATGGCTATCCAACCAGCACTGTTACGTACAATTCGCTTGTCAAAGGGCTTTGCAGGCACGGGAACTTGAATAAAAGCTTGCAGTTTCTCGACAGGTTAGTGCAAAAGGGGCTGGTCCCAAATGCATTCACTTATTCATCATTGCTTGAAGCAACTTATAAGGAGAAAGGAGTGAATGAGGCAATTAGGCTTTTAGATGAGATGATCACAAAAGGTGGGCAGCCTAACTTGGTTAGTTACAATATTATGTTAACTGGATTATGCAAGGAAGGTAGGATTGATGAGGCGATTAAGTTCTTCCGAGATTTGCCATCAAAGGGGTTCAATCCAAATGTTGTGAGTTATAATATTCTACTGCGAAGTCTCTGCTATCAAGGACGATGGGAGGAGGCAAATGTCCTTCTAGCCGAGATGGATGGTGATGAACGCTCTCCATCCATAGTTACTTATAACATACTAATTGGTTCGCTTGCCTTCCATAGCAGGACAGAACATGCTCTTCAGGTTGTTGATGACATGATTAAGGGACCATTCAAGCCTACCGCTACAAGCTACAATCCCATAATTGCTCGCCTTTGCAAAGAGGGGAAGGTGGACCTTGTGGTTCATTGTGTAGATCAAATGATTTATCATGGGTGTAATCCCAATGAGGGAACTTTCAATGCCATAGCTATCCTCTGCAAGGATGGAAAGGTACAAGAGGCATTCTCCTTAATCCAGAGCTTGAGCAATAAACAGAACTCCTCCAACCATGACTTCTACAAAGGTGTGATCTCATGCTTGTGTAGAAAAGGGAACACATATCCAGCGTTTCAGCTTTTATATGAAATGACAAGGTATGGATTTACTCCTGACTCTTACACTTATTCATCTCTGATCAGAGGTTTGTGTCTTGAAGGAATGCTATATGAAGCAATGGAGATTTTCAGTTTATTGGAAGAAAATCGCTATGGACTTGATGTAGATAATATCAATGCTCTTATACTAGGATTTTGTAAATCTCACAGAACGGATTTATCGTTGGAGGTGTTCGAGATGATGATTGAGAAAGGATTCATGCCTACTGAAACAACTTATACTATTCTAGTGGAAGGAATTATCCATCAAGGGGAAAAGGGGTTAGCAGCAGAAGTTTTAAAGGAGTTGCATCTGAGACGGGTCATGAGCCAAAACACAGTTGACAGACTACTTATGCAATATGATCTTGAGGGCGAATTTGTATGAAACAATAGCCACTAGCTAGCCAGAATACAAAGATGATTGTAGATAGATGATCCCAACTTCGAAAAAAATATAGGGACTCTTCAATGGATTAGTGATAGCGGAGAGACTTCAGTGGAACATGCGCAAATCTAATCCGATTTTCTGAAGGTCAGGAAGGGAACATGTGAAATTTCTCTGTTTGCGTCTAGCTAATGGCTGAATTGACTATCAAGCAGAGATCTTGCATTTTCAGTTAACATTCGAACAAATAATTAATACGCATCGTATCGTTGACGTAATTTGATGTGAATAATTGATCAGTTTTATCCTTGAATAATATGTAACGCATTTTGTGTTTTACAATTCCAGAGAATGTTCATAGAATCAGATATTGGTCTGCTTTCATTTTTGTGCTCGCCTACTAAACATCGAAAATACTTGACTGTATTAAATGTAGCATTTTGACTTGTGCACCAAATTGATTTAAAATAAAATTGATTTTTAAAATAATAAAAAATATTTTTATTTATAATATTTATAAAAAAATATTTTTATTTATAATATTTATAAAAAAATATTTTTATAATTCAGAGTACTAAAATGAAATCCATTTTCAACCATTCTAATAATTATATTCACTTTGTAAGCACTTTTAATATGAAATTTGTTGGATAATTTTTGTAAATTGCAAAGATCCATATCATTAATATTGCAAAGTAAATTAATTCATATTATATACTAGAATAGATATATAAAAGATTATATTGAATAATATATCATTATATACCATAAAATAATCAATATCAAATTAGAGATGACAATTCGTGGTGTATCATGTATAATCATATTGTGTCAAAATATCTATTTAATTAATAATATCAAAATTTTCAATTTAACATAGACACATTTATAAAATATGTTATATAATATAACTCGTTTAATTAATTGTCACAATGAATACTAACGTATCATGACACAAAAATATACATTGAACTAGAAAACATATAAAAAATTAAAAGAAATTAATTAGTTTTAAATTAAAAACATTAATATATTGAAAAAAATAAAAAGTACAGACTGAAACATTAGACAAATATAAGGTTATGTATCAACACATTTATTTAAAATGATTTAAATGTGTATATTTATTTATATATTACATATTCCATGAATTCGATTATATAATTGTATTTAATGATATCTAGTATAAATTAGACAAATCAATCTATTTAAATTTATTAATTTATCGTAATCCGAATTTATTTATATCAAACTCAAATTCATCTAAATGCGTATCATGTCATATTGTTTAACCATATATCACTTAAAAAATTATTAGTCCTATCCCAAACCATCAAACTTTCATAAAAAAGATAAAAATTCTCATAAATAAGAGATAAAATAATAAGCTTAAATAAAACTCTCAAAATAAAGATAAAAATAAATAAAAATTCAACTAAATAAGGTAAAATTATTTTACCTTTTTCATTCTGTTATTATTATATTATAATATTTTATAATAATTTTAATTATAAATTATATTATTTAATAATATTATATTTATTATGTATAATATCATATATCATAATTACATTTTATATTGAATTAAACTCTGATAAATTTTATTGCATAATACTTTTTATATAGATTAATTAAATAAAAATATGTGGACATAATTTATGAATAATCAAAAACATTAATTTTGAATTCTCAAAAAATTTTATATTCAACTAAACACAAAAATAATTTTATATCCAACCAAACTTGAACAAGGGGATTTGTTTAGCATTAGGGTTGAGTTCTAGGAGTCCCAAATATTTAACAACACATTTTGATAATTTAAAACCTCCCATTCAACACAGAATGGTTGCCAACAAATTACTTGCAATACCGTCTTGATAACCCATCTCCTTGTAGTCCTAGCAAATAACTCAATGAGACAATCTAATCATTGTTATTCATTCAAAGCGGGCTCATGAAAAACCCAATCTTAAGCTTCGATCGTCTTGCATCCTCCAGCTGACAAGGTAACTATGGACAGGATATAATTGGCCAAACAACCAATTGTTACACTTCAAGAAGCTTAGCCACAACTAAGATTTGGTTAATCAAATGTTTTTCAATATAAGAAGATCAATATATTAGAGGCATCATATCCTAATGCATAATCCATTCAAAAGCATGCAGTCAAATACAGCTCAAAACATTTAATACTAGTCTCAATAACAGTTGCTAAAAAACTAAAACTAGAAGACAAGCAAAATGAAGCTTTCCCCACCAAGCACCCCCCCGCCTCATATGCAGCAGAAGCTAAAGCAATAAAGGGAATCAGCAGAAAACCCCAATGTTGTCTTTAGACCACACGCCTACTTAGATCTCTGCCTCATCTTTCGCCGCTTCCTCTTCAATCTCCTCATACGCTTCTTCTTCCACTGGAACGAAAAATAACACATTAAGCTAAAATACAAACAAAACAAACAGTAGCTATACACTCACTATATAATAGCAAGTGTCTTCAGACAGAAACACAGTGCGTTGATAAATAATGCAGACTACTTTTCAGCGACAGAACAGAACATTACCCTTTCATGGCATCGACAACTTCAAACTTAAAAAAATGTTTGCAATCACATCAAATATGTAATTAGACGTTACAAAATAATACTTTGAGCCATGATCAAGAGACAAGATTGAAATAGCAGCTAATCTAAGATGTTGAATACCCTTATCGCTGTACAACATTTCATAAAAGTGGATTGATCAGACACCAGAAGCCATGACAAGTTATCGCAGAGTGCATTTTAATTGAACACAGTAGCAAAGAAAGAAACAATCACATCTAGTGACCACATTAGGAAAAAAAAATCTCTCATCAATCATCCCAACGAAAAAAAACAAGAACTATTAATTTTGATAATAGAAAGACATACATCAAATCATTTTTCCTACTTTCCGTCTCCTGTCACAACATTATACAGCCAGAAACGAAACAGTAACCTAACACGATTCTAAAACCCTAACAAGCGAATGTAGCAGCCGAGAAAGATAACAATAATAATTATAATCATTTGAAAGTCAAGGAATTTAGAAAACAGAAATAGTAGAATCAAACTGAAATACCTTAGCTCTCATCTTGGATCACGCGCTATGACTCCTCGCGTCTATCTCTTTCACCGATCTCTCTTGGATGAACCACAAAATCCTAATCGATAACCTTCGACAGACAAACGAGGGGCCTCCTTTCATTTTTATAGGCGCAATTAGAAACCCTAATCCCTGCAGATTGACCCTCACGCTTCAGGGTTATTTTCGTCCTCACATATTTCATGCCTTATTATGAGGCCCATTTTCAAAATAAAGTGGGCCTTACAAGCGTGAATGATACTGTAGAAATGGGCCTGTTGCCACGCACGCCTCATCTTCTTCCTCACTTGGGTCGGCAAAATAATCCGCAGTCAAATGGAAACCCCAACAGACTCCCGCGATTCCACCGACGGAAGGGACCCATCAGTTTCGTCAACCGGCAGTGAAGATTACGGCGAAAGTAACCATCGAGAGCAACAACCTAAGCCCAATGCCGACGTTGAAATCAAGAAGAAGAGTGACGCACTGGCCATGGTTTTGTCTACGATGCTGACCAGTGTAATTAGGGATTTCGATTCTAAAGCTCAACTCACTCTCCAAAGCCAGAGCCACCTTACTTCCGCCATCGACCGTTTTACCCAAGGTAATTATAATATCTTCCGTTTTCAGAAAATGTATCTGTGTTTGTAGCTAGGAATAGCTGTTAAAAAGATGAGAGTTTTTATTGGGTTATTGAATGGTGTTAGAGCTTGACCAATTGTTAGAAGATGCGCCCTTGCCGTTCATTATGCAGCACGCTGCCAAGATTTTATTTATTATTATTTTTCAGTTTGAAAATGATATGCTTATGATCAATTTCGAGTACAATGATTTATTGTTGCAATCTATGGGAATGAAGGAAATTTAGGAGGAAAAGGAATGGAAGCTCTCTTCCTTTTTGTTCTCTGTGCAGGGAAGGAAAGAAAAGGAAAGGAAAACATGTATATCATAAAATCACTTTCCATCAATTTTTTAGAATTATTGTTGTTGAAATTTATGTCACTCATTGCTTTAGATGTATTCATTTCTTATTGCATCCATGTTTATTAGATTTACGTGTAAATTTGCAGCAAAAACAACTCCTGGGAGTTCCTGATACATCAGTTTTCAATCACCTGCTTCCGAATCTTTTTCTTTGGTATGGTTTCTTTCGCATGTTCTGTGAATGATGTTGCAATTTTAAACTAAGACAGTAATTACTACAACCCTAGATATCTGTGGATGTTTGTTAATTTGGCTTTGGATGGACAAAGACACCAAGTTGCAGAAATTGAGTCTGTGCCCACCATACTATCTTTCCAAAGAAGAGAGACTTTTTTTTTTTTTTAAAATTCTCGCCAACGGTTACATGGATCATCTTACTCCATTTCACGTGTTTTTTTCTCAATTATTTTTGTTTTTATCTCCTCATTTATGATTAAATGACCACTATGCAAAGGATATGGTACCATAGTCATTATGGTTGTTCTGGCCATGATCCAATCGTTTGGGAAGCTTTAAGTTACACTTTTTGTTCTCTTTCTTTATGTATAGGGAAGGAGTGCTGATTTTATCACAAGAGTTAGTTGCCTATGGGATATATTCGTTGCCGATTGAAACTTCTGATTGAGCACTTTGAGCTATTGGAAGCACTTGGTTCCTATAAACATCAAGAAAGCAACGGAGTATACATGTGGTCACTAGTGCTGGCATGTTGCAATAGTTGGGTGAGTACTTTGTTTGAGCATATTCTTGTTGTCCGATTTGACATAAAGAGCTCATCGTCTCTCTCCACTCAAGTTTCTGGCATAAAGGTCCGAGACTACAAATGATCCTTGTAAAGAATTACTTGGATAAACATTTATATTATATCTGATTGTCCTTAATGTTAGAAGGGCGATGAATTGTTTCTGATTGTATTGAAAAGATCAGGTAATTAAGAACATACTCCACTCTCAAGTCTTCAAATGGGAGGATGTATGTTATGGCGACTTATTCTGGCTTGGGGCTGAGTTTAGCATGTTCTTAGTGTTGTAAATGTTAAATCCCAGACTCTCTAACTGAAAATAGCATTGAAAGCATTCCCTATAATTAACTAGCTGTGCTATTTACTTTCACAAATCTGTCATCGGGCATTATTAGTTATTTTACTCCAATTATATATGTGTTGCTGAAGCATGCAAGTTTAACGGAATTATGGAGCCTCTTGTGATGTAACACCAATCCCTTTTTTTTTTTGGTGGGTAAATGGTAAAGCCCTTTGAGACATACTAGTTTGTGTTGCTGTTTGTCGTCCAGCCCCGTTTTCAGAATTTCTAAAAACCCTTCAAAATACTCTTTCAGAATGGAATTTGCATGCTCAAAATTGAGTTACATCTTGTTAAATTCAAACATTACATCATACTATCCCATTAATCAAACAATTCTGTTTCCCAATGATTATCCGTTAATCCCATTTTCCTTCTCATGTTTATCCATCGCAACTCACTAGTAATGAATTCTACCTTGGTGATCACCACCTTTTGGATACCCACCCTCCTGATGCCTAATCCTGGCAAACATTTCAATTTCCCCAGCTATACCAATCCCAATCCCGTACATTTACGCGATACCTTTACCTGCTCTCAATCTTATAACTTTCCAGGAACACATGTTTTCCTTCCGGAAGTATGCGTACCACGCCCAAAGTAGAACTCCCGCATTTGACTTTTCACCATTCCCTAAATTACCAAACATTCCTACAGTCCATTCATCCATTCCTTGTCTCGAATCTGGGCCCTGGAATTGTGTTGTGGCTCGACACTATTAGTCCACATGAGCAAGTGGTACCAAATGATGAATGGAAATGCATTTTCTTTTCCTTATTTGGTTAACTTAATTAATTTATAGCATGCTAAATTGAGATGTACAAGTCATAGGATAAATCTAGTTGATAGAAATTATCTGGATAGAATGCAATCGATGTCTAATTAATAGATAGAGTGTTTTACATGATAATTAATTAATAAAAGAGTTCATTAATCTTTTTTTACAAATTTTTAGTGTTATCTCTCTGCCAAATTTCACTTAAATACAAAGTTAGTGTTTGAAAATCAAATCAAACTGGTACATAAAATCAGTTATATTAAAAACTGAACCATTAATCGATTCATTTAATTTTCAATTCATTTAAAATTTCTATTTTTTTAATATTTTTCTGATTTCAAAGCTATTTTAATGATAATTTTAAATTTTATTAATTATTAAATCAATTTAATCAGACCGATCAAATAAAAAATTGATCAGTTAATTGATTTACCATCCAATCTAATTTTAAAAATACTGTATAAAACTAATTTTATTAAAAGTTGAACATTTTTAAAGCATCACTGAAATCATCTATATGCACTTATCTTTAGGAGTATAAACATATTTAATTAATCTCTTTCTCTATTGGAATAATTTGTAAATGGACTTCCATAAATGTTGTTTGCTTATAAAAAAATATTTATTCTTTTATTTTAAATTTTTTATAAATTATTTTGTCTGAATTTTTTTTATTTAGAAAATAGACTTGTTTGCTGAGACAAAAAAAAATTATTTTCTAATTGAAAAATCAGAAAATTATTTTAGATAGAGATATTCTTTTCCTTAATATTATTCATTTTATTTATAATTATATCAATATATTTTTGCTTATTTTTTATTTTTTCTTCCAATAAATAAATAAATAATATAAGTTAAAGATGAAAACAAGTTTCTTCAAAAAAAAAGAAAATAAATTAAATAAAAATAAGAAGTAAAATGATGAAGAAATTTTTATGTAAAAAAGAAAAAATATATAATCCTAACTTACTTGATAATAATGACGTATGAAATAAATTTCCAATTGATAAAAAGAACTGACCAATAAGACAGAAATTAAAAAAGAAACAATAGTTGAGGTTCTAATTTCTATTTAAATGTACAAATCAATTATTAGAATAAGATCTAATTCAAATCGATCAATAAAATTATAATAAAAAAGATAGAAATAACAAATGAGAAATATTATAATGAAATTTGAGATCAGCACCGACACATTCAATACTTGAAGAACTTCATATTTTTGAATTAAAATCGACAAGAAAATGATAGAAAATAACATTTACTTGTTTTCTAGAGGAATATGTAATTGTAAAAATTAAAAAAACAATAATTTATAAATTTATTTGGAAAATTATTTAATTTGAATAGGAGAATCTATTTCTTGTTCCATGTGACAAAACGTTTTCAGGGGAAAAAAAAACACTCAACTAAGTAAACATCTCTATAGTGTTTATAATAATATGATATGGATTTTGATCGGATATGGAGTTTAATAATTCTATTCAATTTATTCTAATCTTTTTCATTTTTTAATTAATGGAATTTTGTTTTGCAATTTCAACACAATTCTATTTGATGACAACTCATGATATTACAATTGAATAAAATCACTAAAATACTTGATCATATTCAATTTGTTGTAATTATTATAAATATCGTCATAATTTAATTTAATGCAAATATATTCAATTAATACTTATCATTCTAAGGAGAACCTTAAGCAGTATCAATGAATCGATACATGCATTGTCAAGAATCAAACACGGCAACCAAACTTTAAAACGCTTTGTGTTTAGGAAGCCATTCATCAGACCAAATTTTGTTTGCAGAGCCCGTACCAACCATCCATCTCACACCTTCATCTATCCATTCTTTTCTGGACATCATGCTTCGCCAAGCATGATTAGGATAATAAATCCAATAAGCATTGATTATAAGAGAGTTAGGAAAATACATGGCCTTGAGGCTATGAGATAGCAATGAACCCTCATCCAAGATTAGGCGCCAAAACTACTTAGCCAACGTAGCCTTGTTGAAACAAAGTAATTAAATCCCAAAAATCCAAACTACCATGTTTAGGTAAAGATAATTTATCCTAAAAAAGCTAATCTTCAGATTGTATGAGTGAATTAATTTTATTACACGTACCCAAAGTAAGGAGGAAAATAACTCATGAAATATGTGGGAATAGCCTGTATTACTGAATTAATTAGTACCTCCTTTTTCATCTTTTGATAATTTGCGCCATTTCCATCCTTTAAGCTTCTTCCCTAACAATTCTAATATATGGATCAATCTAAAACAAACATACATCTATGAACTAAATCACTGCTATTATTATTAGTTTAAATTCAGTACTTGTGAATCCCATCCGCCCTCCATAAAATGGGGTCAATGTTCCATGAAGGTGCTTCTTAATCTTAATTATTCATGAAAAATCGAGAGGAAAGTAATGATATTCTCATTATTATTTTGGCAAATCCCAATTATGTTTCATATGAACTCAATTTCAAAGAGGTTTTTTTTTTTTTTTTTTACACAAACATATTATATTATCGAATTTATCGATAAATGTATTAGAGATAGTGATAAAAGTTGAAAGAGGAAAATAAATAAAGAATAAAGAGAAAACTTGACATTAACAGTTAATTATTGCACTTGTGACTTTGTCCGAGGCTTTAGAATTTCATAAAAAAAAAGTTTAGAAAAGAAAAAGAACTTGAGCTTATCTGTTAAGACACGAGGCCTTCACCATCAAATCAAATATCTAGTGATTATTAATAGAAACTTGAACTTATCAAAGAAAGACTACTAATGATATCATAAGATTTTGATTGATGATAAAGAAATTAATCTTTTTGTTAGTTTAATATTTTTTAATTAATTTGACTTTAATTAAAATTATACTTAATATCTCATGATTATAAAAATGACTAATATCATTAATTAAAGAATCACTGACTGCCAAGTAAAATTTCTATTTGTTCTATATCAATTGCAAAGCCAACTCACAACAGCTTAAATTTATTATAACTTCACTTCGAGTATAAATTTGAAACGAAAACATTTAATCAATTGCAAAAGAAAAAAAATAAGACTTGAAGAAGATAAACATTTTATAATTAAATTATAAAAAATATAAAAAGTTTAACAGATAATGAATTTGATGATGTAGAATGCAAAAGAGTGTAGATTACAGCAATAATATGGGATATAGATCACAACAGTTTGATAATAAATTAATATTAGTAAAATATAAATGATAAAATTGTTTGAGAATGAATGAAAGGCGAAGAGGCACGAAATAGAAAGAGAGGAGGAAAAAAAAAAAAAAAAAACTTATGACAAGAAGGCAACTATAACCTTATCGCTGAGGACAAAGATGGAAAATAAAATATAGATCAGTATCACTACTCACATTTTTACTCAAAATTCATTTGGACTGGAGCGCACATATCTATCACACTTCACTTCCAAACCCTAAACAAAAAGCGCCCAGATAATAAAACCCTCTCTCTCTCTCTTTGGGTCTCGACATCAACACCACCTCAGCGGCTCATTATACCGTTAATGAAGTATTAGTGTTTTCTGTGCATGATCCTACCCATGGCCTCCGCTTGTGTCAACAATATCACCATGTCGCCGGACAACTTCTCGGCGTCTACTTATCCATCCTACGGCTGGTTAAGTCCTCGTATCTCCTTCAGCCGCGAAGAGGACGCCTCAAAGCCACCGCCAGGATCCTCCATGGCTCACTCTACTCCAGCCCAGGATCCGCCGGAGACTCTAGATCCTGTTGACTTTGAGTTCCGCCTTGATGATCCTGTTGCCATGCTCCCCGCTGACCAGCTCTTCTCCGACGGCAAGCTGGTGCCGCTGCAAGTGACCAGTTACAAACCATTGGCGAATGGTCTGAGCGAGATCAGTTCGCCGGAGACGGGAAAATCTTGCCGGAGATTGGACATGGAAATATCGGGGACTGACCCTTACTTGTTTTCTCCTAAGGCACCTAGGTGCTCTAGCAGATGGAAGGAGCTGTTAGGGTTAAAAAAGCTATACCAGAACGCCAACGCTAAAGCTGAATCCCATAAAACGACGTCGTTGTCTTCCTCTAACCCTAACCCGAAATCTTTGAAGCATTTCCTGCACAGAAACTCAAAATCCTGTACGTGCAACTCGTTGTCGTCTTCAGACCACTCGTTGAGTCTGCCGTTATTGAAGGACTCAGATTGCGAGTCGGTTTCCATTTCCTCTTCTCGGTTATCGCTGTCTTCCTCATCCTCGAGCCACGAGCATGAAGATCTCCCTAGACTCTCCCTCGATTCGGATAAACCAAACATGAATCCGAACCCGAACCCGTTTATTCTGAACCGCAACCCAAACCAAAATCCGCCGAGAATGAAAATGGTGAAGGCCAGGTCAGAGGGCAATGGTAACAGCAATAAAGGTACTAGTGGAGGGAGAGTGGGGAGGAGCCCGATGCGGAGAGGGGCAGCTGGGAGAGAATCGAGCAGGGGAGTATCGGTGGACAGTCCGAGAATGAATTCGTCAGGGAAGATAGTGTTCCAGAGCTTGGAAAGGAGTTCAAGCAGTCCAAGCAGCTTTAACGGTGGTCCAAGATTGAAGCACAGGGGAATGGAGAGGTCATATTCATCCAACGTTAGAGTCACTCCAGTTCTCAATGTCCCCGTTTGTTCGTTGCGTGGAACTTCCAAGTCAGTGTCCGTTTTCGGGTTCGGACAGCTGTTTTCTTCCTCGCCGCAGAAACGGGACGGTAGTAAGCAGCAGCTACAGTATAATAGTAACAGCAGGAACCGGAGTGATCGAACATAGCAGGGGAAGAAGGGTAACAACAAAAAGATAATAGAAATTTAGCGGTTATTTTGTGGAATACTTGAGATTTCTGTTTAATGAGTTTCTGGGTTTTTTCTGATTTAGCTTAGTTAAGGAAAATTACCACCTGACACTTGGGTTGTATGGTGTATATAAGCGGCGGGAGAGAGAGGAGAGTCTTTTCGTTCTGTTGTTATTGTTGTTCATGTCGTTCCGTTATCATCTTTTCTTTTCTTTTTTGCCTTTCTTTCTTTCTATTGTTGCTGTTCTTGTTCCACTGATCTAACCACCACCTGCTAATCCTTCTGTAGTTGTTGTTCATCTTGTTTGTTGGCTGAAACGAAAGATATGGAATCTCTCTCTCTCTGTCTGGTTTCCCTGTTTGGGTATGAGGTTTTGCACGCGCTTCATGAACTCATGAGCCCAGCCACCACTTTCAGTATGTGTTATCTAATAAGTCTAATCTCATGTGATTAGATGTTCAAAAAATAGTCAGAATAATCTCTAATAATATAGGGTTAGTGATTTTTTTTTTGTTGTTTAGTGGAAATGATGACAAGATTCCAACAGATTAACTGAGGCGCCAGCTCTGCTGAATAATCTTTTGCACGTCAGTCTGATCCCTTCCTCACCTTGCTTTCTCCTATTTTTTATTTCAATTACTTTTTTTAAAATAAAAAATAAATTAGTTATTCATTCAGACCTGTTTAATGGGACAATTAAATCTCGGTTAGATAATGCGGTCGGTGGACCATAAGTGGCCCATTGTGGAACAGGCACGAAGGTCAAGTTACACGCTTGCCTGGACAGATTCCGTAGCAGATTCTTGGGATTATTAATATTATCTTTTTTTCTTCATTCATATTCTCTTATTTGAGAGTAAAATAGAGATAATCCATGTGATGTCTTTGTTTTGATTGGTATTAATTTAAGTAGGAGGATTGAAATTTTGCATTAAGAGAATTATTTTTATTTCTCTTAAAACTGAATAATTTGCAGATTGATTTGAAATTAATGAAAGTTGATGATACCCTGGCATCCGCTTTTTCTAAAATTGGCGCGGACAATGCAATGACATGAGCCAAAGATGGTTGGACTCAAACTGTGCTTTCTTCATTGTGATGATAATTTCGAAAACTATTATCACATTTTCGAATTATGTGTTGGTAAAATTACTGGAATTCGCTCAATTATTAAGTTTTTTTTAGTTCATTTTTTTTATATAATATATAAAAAAAGAAAGAATAAAAGTGGTAAAATGATAATTTTTTTTTTTCCAGAGAAATTGACAGAAACTCCAGAATCCAGTTGTATAATAGGATTTTATGTTAGAAAAAATGGTCTATTATTGATAAAAAGCAACAAAAGGAGGGGTCTGAGTCTGAGTCTGGTGCAAAAGATGCAAAGGCACAGGGGAGGTGGCCTACAGGATTACATAATTTTAATATGTAAGCCCATGTGCTTGTGCTACTAATTCTTATAATTGTGTCAACTATCATTTAATTACCAATTTTCAAGTTGTCCTTATCCCATCTCTTGGGTCGATCTCTTCAAGAAAACACTATTTCCCTCTAAAATTATAAAATAAAAAAATTATTTATTTATAATATTACCACGTTCATTTGTTCAAAATGTTAATTAATAATTACAAATGAAGTTACTTTTTTTAATTTGACATTTGGACGATAATGCTGCACACATAAAAATATATATATGTATATCAAAATAAAGATTATAATTTGGGATACTCTCTGCTACTCTATTGCCGCATAGGCCACCCAATGCCCTATTCTAATAGTGCTAGGTAGCCGTTGGATCTATGCAATAGTATAGTGAATAATAATGTGGAGATTGTGTTTGACTAGTCTTCTCGGACCAACGAATTTGTCGTCTAGCAATTTGGGGTTGTGAGCGTTAGACAACGTGAAAACAAATTTAAGGCCTGTGTGGGATGGGGGTTGACTATAGCTGGTAGTTGATTTACATTTTATATTTTCATCTAAATAAATTAAATTAAATTATAAATATAATAAAATAATATATTTCTCAAATTAAAAAAAGTATAATTTTCAAATTTGAAATACTGTAATAATTAATTTATATATATAATATCTTAATAATCACCTCTTAGTAGCATTAAACTATGAGTAATTTGATCACGTAGATTATTTATTTGAAGTGCTCTTTTATTTTGATAACTTTCTTCAAGTTGGAGGTCATCTGTATTACTCTATTTCAGACGGTATAAAATTTGAATTTTGATATAACCTCTCAAATGTTGGATCAACCAATGTTTTTCTTCTAATGTAATTATGTAGTGCCATGGAAAGCAATCACTATATCTCTTTGTGCATGAAATGGATATGAAGGCATTAATCGTAGTATCTTTTATTTTACTTTCCAAACTCTAAAAGTTCTTTCAATACAACTTTTAAGAACTGAATGCCAACGATTAAAGTCTCTTGAAAATTAGATAAGTGATACCTTGCTCCTTTGTAAGGGTTAAGATATCATTTTGTCTGTTGATATCCAACATCCACTAGATAATATTTTCTTGAATATTACAAAAAATATTTTAAAGATATACACACACTCCTATTTTATTTTATGTATAACATATAGTATAAGATGAAGAAAAATAAAATACAATGCACATTTACCTTGTGGTGGCTTAGGAAAATTTAAACTCTTTTTATTGATGATATATTGAAAAAGTCATCCATCTTGCATTGTACCTTCTCATCCCGCCATTACAAATGTAAATTGCATATTAAAGCTTTAAACAACCATGATATTTGGGGTTGGCATTCCATTTCTTCCAATAAATCGAATTGAATTGTCTTATCGACCAGAAGCTACCACATGAGTTCTATCAATTGCTCCAATGCAATCCTATTTTTCTGAAATTAACTATTAGATATTGTCACACATACATATATATACTTTTAAAGAAATTTATAATGCATACCTTAAAATGAGGCATATGCCTCTCATCATTAAATATTTTAGGAGGAATATTACTGAATTTAGGGTCTTTAGGCTTTACTAAATCAATTGAGAAGTGTAACATTGCCTTCAATACTTCATAAAAAAATTAAACTAATAGTCTCACTAGAATATTGAAATATTTCTTGAACTTGCCTATTTGAAGCTTCTACAGCAAGAACAAATAAAAACATACAAACTTTCTCCAAAATAGTAAGATTTTTTTAAGAAGTTAATCCATAATTATTTTTTGAGTCTCGACAAAGATTTATTAATGTGCATTTATCCATCCTAAATAAATTAATACATCTTTTCTCATTTCCCTTTAAAATTTCATATAACCACATAAGCCCTGTTTGAAATGAATCTATACAAGATTTTTTATAAGTAAATGACAAATAATAATTGCAAATGATACCAACACAGATTGTTGTTTTCCAAATTTCGTCATCATCCTTATGAAGAATCACTTGTTGAATAATATTCACACGTATAAAAAAAAAACAATATAAACAAATAGTAAATAACAAATGCAACTATAAAATTAATATTATACATGATGAAAAAAAATG
Organism: Omphalea diandra; assembly: GCA_949677035.1. NCBI lineage: Eukaryota > Viridiplantae > Streptophyta > Magnoliopsida > Malpighiales > Euphorbiaceae > Omphalea > Omphalea diandra. The sequence continues at coordinate 3,291 of CATIWR010678866.1, read as the reverse complement.
ATATCTGAGTGTTATAATTCTCAAAATTATAATATGTGATATAAAATTAACAATAAGGAATATAACTAAAATTCTAATAAAAATAAATAAAATCATAATTTAATTAAAATTCAAACATCAATAAAAAGTCTAAAAATCACAAATGCATCAAAGTTTTATAATTCAAAATAACAAAAATAAAAGTCAAAGATAATGAAAACATCTACTAAACACTAATTTTTCGTAAACCATCACTCCATAGTGAAAAGCGATATTGCAACTATTTTCATTTTGTCTCTGCATCTGGAAGAGTATTGTACATCTCTCGTTTAGATTTTTGATCAAATAAGAGTGTACAAAATAAATAGAAGTCATTACTCACCACCATTTGTGGCAAGTATTTTATATCTTTTATAACTTTTTCAATATTACAGTCATACTTATCTCCTAAAATGCCACACATTGTTGCAATTTTGGAAGTGATACTTCTTTTTATGGTTTCTTATAGTTTTTTAATTGTATTGGATATATGTGCAGCATCTGAGACATTTTTTCCTTTATTTTTCTTTGTTGTATGATCATGAGATGACATTATTCTTTTTTTTGTCCTCATGTTATGTTGGCTAGTATAATTTTTAGAATTTTCTACGTCTACATCTCTATCCACATATTGAGTGGAGGAAGCTCCTGCTACAATTTCAGTATCCATCATATTATCTATATCTTCCTCAAAATCATTTCCTCTATCATTATCATTCTCTTCCACAAAAGTAGTTGTATGCTCAATATTTTTGAGTAAGACTCTAGATGAAGGTGCATATGCAAACTCTCCTGTATCCACAGTTTCATGAAATACTGATTCATATTTTTCATAAAACTCTTGTCCAATTCCTTTTTCATGAAATCTTGCAAAATTTGAATTTTCCAAATACATATGAAAAGTTAACAAAATTATTCCTAAAAAAATCAACATAACTATTTATTGAATTGCATAGAAAAAGATTATTTAAAATCCAGCTTACATAATTTTTTTCATTCCACCACTCATCAGATACAGTAATTGTGCCCTTTATAGGATCCTATCCCAATCCAGTTTCTTTTCCTTTTAACAATTTCCAAAGTTTCCATTCATCTTTCATCCAATCCCATTTATGCTTAAGTTGATCTTTGGTGAAGTGTAAACCCACAGCTCTCACTTCATTATCTACCCATGCCATCCTTTGTCACCCCATCCACCACCACTTCTCTTACCAAGATTAGTGGCTTGAATACAAATATCAACAAATAGATTTAACTGTTCACTAGTCCATCTAACCCTGCCATTAGTCTTAACATTTGGAGCCATATAGACCTATAAACAAATAAAATATATGCACACTCATATAAAATTTATAAAATTAAATATATTAAATTATTGTGTATATTAAAAGTAAGTCAACTTTCTATCAATTATGTTTACCCATTGAAAAATTCATTATCACCAAGAATCTTGAAATAAAAATATAAAATATTATAAGCTTGAACAAAATTATTTTTACCTAAATCTTAAAGCATACAATTGTAAGCTGTAATCCTTGTTAAATAAAAGCATGTGTTCAATGCTAAGACCAACATAACTATTCAACTACTCATCAATATATACCAATCCAAGTGAATGGCTCATGTAAACTGACTCATTCTAATTCAATTAGCGGCACTTGGAGTGAATACTCATCAATATATAGTAATTATATATTTATATATATATAGAAGAGGAAGACACCAAGGTAAAATCAATACTTCCACACTATTCATCAAGTAACCTCTCTCTATATATATAATAAATACTTGAAAAAATGAGAAAGAATACTGCATATCTAACACATTTACCGTGAAAGTGAGAATTTTTTTCACACTGCACTCTTTCTTAACACTTGAAACAGGATGGGAGAACATATAAATGCCTGACAAATAAGATATTATACTAACAATTGAAAACATTAACTGGAGAAGAGAAAAACAATCAACTAAACGAGGAGTAATTCTAACAGTTGCGTTACGCACTAGATGAACGAGCATGTGATGAAGCCTGAAGTGGTTTATAAATGTTACAAGAAGAGCAACACACGTGCATTTTTTAGTGCACATGAACACGAATGACTATACCAGAGAATATGGATTCATAGCATGCTATGCTTTAACCACAGGTACCAACGACATAAGAAATTTTAAAGACATTGAAGAGCATAGATGACATAAACCAAAAGCACAAAATCACCTAGTAACAAATAAAAACACTATTGAAGTAGTATACAGATTCATATACATATAAGAAAATTGCATATTCATATTGGTGCAATCACCTTTCCCACACAAAGCTAAACTCTAAGGACGCCATATATATATATATATAAAATTCATCAAGTTGAAAACAGAAACCTGTCGTAGACTATGTTCCACCATCTTTTGTCCGTATTATTGTTATTACTCGTGTGTTACAGGGAGAATGATATGGTGCAAAAAATTTGACTTTAGTGACTAAAGTAACAGCGTGAAGAACAATATCAAATATACCAAAGAAATAATAACCTAATTAGCCAATTCAAAATAATGATCGGTCCTTTCCGTTTGTGCGTATAAATTTTGCATAATCGCAACAATAATGATTAGAGAGTGGAATTAAACTTTATGCTAATTCATTATTATGGAATTTTTACATAGATAATTAATTAATGAACTAATTTACAAAAAAAAAAAAAAACTTGTACATATGGGAGAAGATCTGTGAGTTTTTCTGATACATGAGATGGATGTTTCTTGAATGTGATGTGTATTGAGATCAATGAATAAAATAAATTTAAAGGAGATGTTATTTTTGACTTATACTAAATATTAGCAGTTGAGGTTGGAAAATAGTTCTAATTGGGAGAGGATTCTAACTGTAGTTGATTAGCACATTAATTAGCTATCGGCTGTTATTTTAAAATTTTATCAAACACTATTGTATTAGCTGATGAGTGTTAATCAACAATCAACAACATCGATTAGCTATGCCAAACACCCCTTTAAATAAACTAAACCACCCATTTGCTTTTTGTACTTCTTTTTACCCTAGCATGGCGCTTACATGCTACCTTTTTTTTAAAGTCAATTATAATGATTAGTTTGTTAATAAGAAGGGATAATTTATGAGTGGAGTGCATCATAATTAAACACAAAAATTAAAAAAATTAGTATTAGAAAATATTTCAATAGCATGAGAGGGATTCAAACTCGAATTCTTCCCATTAAGACCACAAGTCTTGATGGTCATGATATATATATATATATATA
>CATIWR010678861.1:0-27018 GCA_949677035.1 Omphalea diandra | reverse complement strand
GGAACCAAACTGCCAATTGGAAGTTTCCAAATTTCCAATCTTCAGCAAATAGTAGCAACTCGTGTGGCAGGGGCAAACGCCAGTTGGCCCACCAATCCTTCCAGCTCAAAACCAAATCACAGAGTTCAGCAGCAGCAGCAGGTTCAGCAGCACCCCATCCAAACCCGTTGAAACACCCCAATTTGGGGTGTTTTAATTTGGGGTGTTTTGTTGGTTTGGGTGGGTTTGGATTGGTTTGCCAAAACCCCTCAAACCAATCCAAACCAACCCAAACACTTCCAACCAAACACCAAATAATTTCCAAAACCAATCCAAACCAATCCAAACCCCCCATCCAAACAGGCCTTATGGTCATATTATGTGAAAAAAAAAAAAATTATTAGATTTCCTTTGCTTTGATAATAACATTAGTTTTTATTAATAAAATTTTTCATTAAATTATTTTTTAAAAAAATTACTAAAATTTGAATTCACCAAGCCATAAATTATATTATATTTTGGGTGCATAGAGGGCCCAATTGAGAGCGAGGAAGGCATAGTTTCCTGTTCTTTCAAAAATAAGGCCACCAAAACTATCAATTATACTGCCCAACAAAAACATTTAATCTGGTTTTTGAGACAAAATAGGCTTTTACTAGTAGCTAATGCAGGATTATTGGATTTAGATTTACACAAGAAAATTGCGTTAAAAACTGGGAAATATTTCTGCAGTGTGTGCTTTGCATACAAAAATTGGTTTGGCCTTTCGGCAAACGCAATCTCTTAATAAAAACTGGTTTGGTTTGCCATTGCCGTCTCTCATTAATGCAACTATCTATCCCGTGACAAAGAAGTCAACAACCAACACAAAATAAATTAAATAACCGATGTGAGATCTCGCAGAGGCCTTTAGATAATTTTAATTCCCCCCACACACTGGAACATCATTTGATTTGGTTTCATCAACGCTTATTTTTGCCAAATAAATTTTTTTGGTTGTTAGTGTCGTGTAGAGCATATGATGTGAATGTAATTGTCCAGTTTCCCTGGATGATACAGGATCAGCCAATCCAGTTGGGCTCCATGAAAGAGAATGAAAGCCACATTACAGCTAGCAGTTCATCTCAAGTGATGATGGACAATTGATTAGAACATTTTAATTAATTCCCTCCGGACACCTGTTACTACGATAGTCTGCAGAGTAGATCTGCACTTAGCACCATTCACATGCTCTTCTACTTGTTGCCCCCATCATATTTTATACAACTAAATCGTACCTACTCCCAGATTCAAGGGGACTTCATAACTCAATAACTTATGCACAAACGCAATATGCCGCTAGCAGTTCCTATCAAGAGTAAACAAGTTTGGCTCTTAACAGACTCATATTTGATCTCTCTAACATTCCAGGTTAGCATAGTTATATTGTGATTTGATATTTTCAGACCACCAAAAATTGTCTAGTCTCTTCCTTTACATCATGATTCCTCCAAATTCCTTTGTTCCATTTCTATAAAATGACATACTCCATTTTTCTTTCTTCAACTAGTTTATTGACAGGTTTATGATATAAAACTTTTCGCAACATATCAACTACCAAAGGCATCTTCTTGTTTCTTTCTTATAGGCCTATAAAAGGGTTTATTGTATCAACGTCCCAATATTTGGTAGTCACACGATTATAACATAAAATCATGGATTCATGATCTCTTACTATACATGAACCTGTGCAATCATAGGGGAGCTTCGCTGGTTCCTATTATGCATTCACTAAGTAGAAGCAGAAAGTTATCTAGAACGCGTGGAATTGCCATTTGGTATTTATGTTAAGGCTAGAGAGGAACCTATGTTGAGGCAAATTGAGACACTACATCTACCAGCTACTCTGGTGCAACCCTGTACACTTGGGAGCACAAGAAGTCCATGACATGTCAACCATTTAAGTTTCCTTGCTATTTTCTTGGAGTGATGCTTTTAGATAACTACCCCTCCAGAGCTACCTGAAGAACGTCCCACTCCCACGTCACAAGTTTTCACTATTTATATGACAAGGCACTCACCCAAAAAACAAAAAAACAAAAAAAAACTTCAATAGCTACAAGGTCAAGTTTCAAAACAGCAGCAGTAGGATACCAAACTCAAATTTCCTAAGTTAGAGGGCCGCTAGTGCTCGGAAATGAGCCCAAGACCAAATTTCCCCTTCAGACATTACAACCATCTAAGGCCTAGAATGATTTATGCATAATATTCAGTCAACCATCTAAACAAGTATGAAAGACTGTGGAGCCAAACTTTCGCTTCAGCATCCATGTTAGATAAACTCTATTTTCTCTTCTATTAACTCATAGTTGATAGGAACCTTAAAAATCTTTTGTATTATATCAAACCAATAAAACCTGTAAAAAAGGTTTATACATGAAAATCCAAGCTCTCACATGTCTCAGAAGATTGGGCAGACAAAGAAACTTAAAAGAAAAGGATTTTATACAATTACATAAAGTGATCTAGATAATCTCAAATAAACAACTAATTACATAAGCAATTGCTAAGGAACAACAGATTACACAAATAGTGGAGACACGCAATAGCTATTGCAATTTATCAGTGAATGGAAATTGGATCAGTTGGGCTTATCTTTGTTGGCAAAGGCAGATGACTTGAACCAAGGGATCCACACTGACGTTGTCCTCTGATACAGCCTGTATGCTTCAGCTCTGTATTGTTGTTTCAGCATCCGCTGCTCTACAAGCACAGTAACATACGCTAAGCACAGACTGTTAATGAGAGCCCCAACAAAGGTCCATCCTTGTCCCAGGTTCCACGCAAATATAACCAGTCCCCACCACCACAACTGCTCTCCAAAGTAGTTAGGATGCCGCGAATAACACCACAAGCCCCTATCAAGATTGGGCACCACTGGCTTTCCAAGCTCTTTTAATTTCTCGTTTCTTGTCACAAATTCATGGAGTTGCGTATCAGCAAAGTACGCTACCACAACACCACATAAACAGACAGCAACGGCTATAAAATCCCAGACATTCAGTGGCTTATCAACCGAATGAACAACATAAAATGGCAAGCATATTCCAATCAGAAAAACCTGCACATTTATGGGCCGCCAAATAGGGATGTCAAGACGCACTCAATTTCAAAGCTCAAACAATAGTTTATATCTCCAACAGGCTCTCCTAAGGAGAAACCCATTGGTCTTAAAGCATGGACAAAAAGAAGGAATGGCCTAGATTCTTTGCACAAAAAATAGTATATATCACGGACAAAGAAATTATGCCTGTAGAGAGCTTGTTTATAAGAAACATTCGACTATGTCTTCTACATGTACTTAAGTTTTACATATCTAACTATTAATCAATCAAAAGCCTTCTATGTAATAAATTGTGTTGCTATTTAGGGTGAATTCTATATTAATGAATTTTATAATATTATCAAATAATGTAGTCTAATCATATGGTGAATAATAACTTCCATATAGTTTGAAGGTATTTAATTTTATATAACTTTTATCTAATTTAGTGGTGAATTATTAATTACGATATTATAAAGTAATAACATAAATTATACTGTAGTATTCACTTGCTGTTTACTTATCTATTCAGTACAATTTCTCATCTTACCCATATTTGGTTAACGCGTACTAATTATATTGAATTCACCCAGGTGCAGATAAGACTTCTCCACTTAAAGATAGAGAGTTAAGTGAAAACTCATTGTGGCATTTCATCAAGCAGTTATACGGAGGTTAAAATCACCTGCTGAGAGAAGTAAACAGAGAAGAATGAAATCCACCACCAGTGCTTGCCATGCTGCCCGCGCATGTCAGTGAACCTCCAGTCCTCTTTGGCACCCCACTGCCACTTTTCCCGCCTAAAGTAGTTATGGGTAAGCCTCAAACCCCACACCCATGTCATTACAATCATGATTCTTGACCTCCACCAGTTATATTGCGCAAAAGGGTACGTCGCGTAGTAGTAAACAAGCATTATGGGAATCACAGTCCAGTACAGATCTATCATCTGCCCAAGATAAAATGAAATCATTAAAATTTCAACAAAAACTGATGAAAAATAGTGAGACTTTAAGGATTATAAACACACACACACACACACACCCAGTGGCTGGATTGGATGTGGCTGATGAGCCAGAAGAGCACGTTGACGTTGAAGAAGAAGAGGGCGTTGACCAGGAGCAGAGGATGATCAAAACACCATGTCCAAAAAGGAGAAATGGCGGTAAGAGCAGCATTGGTATTGATGGTATGATAATTGTTGAGGAGGGAAAGGTAGAAGAGAATAGAAGGAAGTGGAACCAGCAAAGCTATCACAGCGTTCTTCAGGTTACTACCCATTACGAACGTTTTTGACTTGTTTGGTTACAATGTCCGATACTCACTTGTCCACATGAGCTTGCATTATATATTTGCAGCATTCTAAAAAGTTATTCCTTTTTTGTTTCCTTTTATTTGAAAAAAAAAAGGGTCATCAGGCGGCGTATCGAGATGGAATATTTCTTAGCTTTGATCTGCCCTTTTTATGCATGGTGGTTCAATTGAATCACCGGTGGCCGTTAATCATGATTAGGGTCCGTGCTTTCGATTAAAATGCCAGTTAAGTCATTTTCGGCGCATTGGGCGAGCTGGAAGGCTCCTCCAATTAGAGGTGACAGACTGTCAATTCAGAGTAGAGATGACCATTTCCATAAAAGTCTGTTAACTCCAAAATAGAGCTAAATTTATTTTAAAATATAATTTACATAATAAATTTATTTCAATTCATAATTTTATTTTTAATTTTAAAAAGAATATTCATCACTATTTTTTATAATTCATTTAATATTTCTTTTTATTAATGTTATATTATCCATACATTTTATATATTATTATATACTCATATAATAATTTTTAATATATTTAATAAATTATTTTATTTCTACACTTAACCTAATATGCTATATTTATTTTTTATAAAAACATATAATATATTAGTAGTTATTTAATTTTATTATGTCATATTATTTGTAAGTTATTAAATTTTAAAAATTTAATGAAATTTTGTGTGAAATTATTAAAATTTTAAAAATAATTTAAATGTGGATTAAATTGAATATTATATTTGGACTAAATTATAACTTATATATATATATATATAAGATTTTATTTGTAAAAGAGTTTAAAAAAAAGTGGAATGACATAATAAACAGTGTTGCCTCATATTTAATGTCACATTGTTCATCTATTCCAAAATCCAGTTGCAAATTCAACTGAATTGGAGTGAAATGGTGCCTGGAGGTTAGAGATGCCCTAAAAGAGGTATGGCACTTGATATGTTATAACAAGCTTGTTTGCATTCTTATTAAAGCAATATAATTTTAGAATTTAAAATGATTGTAATTTTTTTTTTATATTAGTTTTGTAAATAAAAAAACAATTATGAAAGAAGCTAATAATTAAAAATTTTACTAATAATAATTTTCTATTTTATAATCATTTAAAAAAGAAAATTTCTTTCAATTTTTATTTTAAAAATAACATTTTTTAACAATAATATCAAACATATTCTAGTTATTTCATATATATTACTTATTTAATACTTGAATATAATATATCAAAAATAATAAAATATTTTTCAATTAAAAAATATTGTACAAGTTTCTTGCAAGTGCTTCGCCAGCCACTTACAAATCATTAAATTAGTTTTTACTTTTTAACAAAACATATTAAAATTTTATTCTCATCAAATCAAAACAAAATAAATATAATAATTAGAGACAATTTTATGAAAGGACAAAAATATACAAAATGCGGCATTTTTCATATATATATATATATTGAAAACATATCAGCGCTGTAACTTGTAGTGGTGTCAAATTAAAGGGCAACAATGTAGCTCATCTTTAGAGAGAAATTCGTATTACAACGGATCATGTAGTGGCAAAGATTTTCTATTGCCTGATTGTCTCCTGATTCTACGTGACCTTGCCTCTATGCTTCCTTAAATAAAACCCACAGCAAATCCAATCAGAATATTGATTATAAAGACAGCCTACGCACGTTACCCTCGGCCAATCGCAAGCTGGAACCACAGGGTGTAGCAGCGATAGCAAAGGAAAAATCCATCTTTAGTAAATAATTAGAATGATTAAAAATTTATATATAAATAATAGTTAAAATTTATTATTGTTATTTTATAAAAATTACTGCCAAATAAATAAAATAATAAAAATTATAATAAATTGAACATAATATATTTTAATAATAATATAATTTTTAAATACAAAAATAAAAAACTCATCTTTTTCTTTTGTTGGTTTTTTATTTTTTTAATTTTTTATTATATAAGAAATTAAATATTGATTATTATGAATGTGACGAATTTTATATATTCTTAAACTTATTAAATTATTTGTCCTATTAAATTTTTATATTTTTTATTAATTGAAAAAATAAAACACTTAATTATTAACTTATTTACCACGTAATATCACAGATATATTATCTTATCGCTTGATAAAAAAATTATGTAATTACTTGACAAATATCAAAGTCACAAGCCGAAGGCAAGCCTTAGTGTCGGTAAAAAGTATTTAGGGCTACCTTTTTTTTATCCTTTTTTGGAAGAATCTAAATATTATTGTTAAGCACGCGATGGGATACATATTGTATAATTATAAAATCTTTACAATGATTGTGGCGTCTATAATGATGTTTGTAGCCTGTGGTGGTGTGCTTAATCATATACGTTCCCATGATTTAATATAATATAAAGAGTCCTAAGTCTGGGGAAGAAACCACACACCCACCCACCCCCTACCCCCTCTCTCTCAATTCCTTCCTCCCTTCATCAAATACCCGCAATCTGCGCAGAAGGAAAGCGAGCCTGGAAGGAGAGGACTATAATCACAATTTCTCTACCTGTGCATTATTATCATCAATACCACCTTGATGAAACTTTAAAGCACGACGGGTCCACAATGTGAAGAAACATTATTTGCTTTCTGTAATCCTTTAGCATGCATAGGTCTGCGAATCAATTTCTTATAGGTCATATAGGCTGGTATAGATGCCACTTGAAACATTATATCAACTTGATTTGAGTTGTGCTTGCAACACCAACTAGCGTCTCTTTTCTCGGCCCCATATAGGAGGAGGAATCAGGATGGGCACAGGAATAAAATAAGAAACTGAAGCGCATAGTGTACTTATGCGTGAACGCCTCATGATGATTCAGCCAACGCCTCATGATGATTCAGCCTTCACGGCTGCAAATGCACTTGCTTTCTTTCTTTTTTTTTTTTTTTGCCCCCCTCTAAACACAATACCAAGAAGAACGATAAACAGCAAGAGATTCCAATAAAACTTAATTAGATCAAGCTCCGATACAAAAATGCACTCACTGAAGGACAAGAACCCGTTTACTCTAATTCTCCATCATTACCAAAACAGAGACACACAGATAGTCTGGATTAAATTTTCACAAGGCAAAGGAATTAAGCAGTGAAGAGAAAGAGAGAGAATTAAAGAGCCATATAACAGCTAGCACCAGAAGAAAAGTGGGTAGAACTCACAAACCCCTGCCCCTCTTTGCAATATCATCCTTAATTGCTCTTTGAATCCATTTCACGATAAGCCACTGCAACATAGAAATGAACCATAAAATAAGGATAATATGCACCACTCATATCAAGAAAGAGAAGTTATAGAAATGTCATCCGATGAGCCTTTACCTGAACCCCGAGAATTACAGGAATCAACACCTTCCCTCTGTCATTTGCTTCAGACCCATCTATCATCTTCTTGTCAACAACAATGATTTTACTCCCATTTGTAGCAACCCCAATGATTTCTTTTACCAAGTTTGGAATCCAAGCCTCATGGTTCGGGAGAATCTGCAATAAAAGAAATACACGCAATTTGCGAACAATTAAGGCACTTAACTACATAAAAATGGCACCCAATGCAGGAGGCTCTGGCAAATAACTAAGTCATCTAAACAAATGGCCACAAAATCCAGAACACAGAGACCGACCTTTTCATCATTCTCATTCTTATTGCATCTCCCACTGTTCTCAACCAAAACAACTGGAATGGAAGAGTCCTAGAAGCATAAAAAACAAGCAAGATGTTATCAAAAAACATCCCAAGTACAGAAACAAAAGAATTATTCATAAATTCTATATGCAAGCACATTTTACAGACATACACATTGTTGTAATTGATTCTTAAACATTATTACAAGCTACTCATTTTCCCATGAAGATTGTTGAAGAAGAAAATAGGTTCGGCCTCTCTTTATATATCTGAAATAACTATGCAGACTCATCAGTCCAAATTTCCAATACTTTTCACAAACAAAAGGATTTGCCATTCAGTTCTCCAGATCCCAAAAAAAGAGATTACCTATCAATGACAAATTTATTGACAAGAAACAAGACCTTTTCTAATTGATGTCAAAAAGCATCCAATAATGCTCTTAATAGAAGTCGATGCAAGACATCAAAACTAATTTTAAAGAGTTATTCTCCTTCCAATAGCAAGATAAGCTCCTAAACTACATTGGGAAGAGTAAAGGAATAAATTAGTCCACCCAATCCACTCCCAATCACAACTGCATTTTTCTCTTTCAAAACTGCATTTTAATTTTTCCTTTCTGATGCCAATCAAACGCCCCCCAACAGTGCATATGATAGATGAGTACAAAGAGTTTAAGCAATTCATGAATTGTTGTAGAAATATTTGAAAACATTATACCACAAATATGAGTTCAAGAATCCTCCAACTACGACATATTAAATGCCAATGTCAAAGCCTTTAGACACATCACAAGCCAAAAAAAAAAAAAAGAATAAACCTACATTACATTGACAACACTTAACAGCACCACTGCGAAATAGAACTTAAATAAAACCAGAAGAATTGCTCAAAAACTAGACAATCATTTCAAGCAAGTAACAAGAAAATTGAAGAAATTTCTCTCCTGTAAATTCTTCATTCATTTGACAACAAAAGAGAAGGAAAAAGACAATGAGAAATACATTTGGGTGCATGATATAAACCAAAGACAAGGATTTCTGGTCATAACAAGGCATGAAACGAAGTAGATATTTTAGGAATGCCTTGGTTTGGGGAGACAATGGGAACTCTGCTAGATGTTTATTGCTGAGTATACCCCACAAAGTGCGGTTTGGTTGGGTTGTTGAGTTACAGCAACAATATGAATTTCAAAGAAATTTCTTACCTACATGGAAGGTATTTGTAGTCCACACTCATATGAGGTAGGCTCAACCACATAAATAGGAAGCACTCCATTCAATGTCTCAAGATCACCAATGATATCCATCACAAAGGAAGAAAGGACAAGATAAGCTAGAGTGCATTGGCCACTCTTCTTCCTGCCACTATATTTTGTATCAGGTTCCTCAATTTCCGTCGGACTCTTCCCACTCCCTCCTCGCTACAAAAATTCCCAATTTCACTACAAAAATTCCCAATTTCATTCTTATATATCACATAATAATTGCTACTGATTTTCTCAAGCCTCATAAAATCACATGATTTTTATCTACTAATTTTGTTTTTAACAGTGCCCCCAAGGATGAGTATAAACTGAAAACCACCGGCCACCAAAAATCCTAACCAACTTCAAAGACAATATTGTTGGCAATAGGGAGAACTGTCTCATCCCCCTTGATGGTCATGCTCTGAGAGCCTATGCCACCAGAAAGCCCCCGTGATTCTATATTCTTCATTGAAGCATAAGCCTTATCCTAGCTAACTCATACCAACAGACACCATGATTGTGAAAGGCGTGCTCGAGGTGCAAGGCGCAGCCCTTAGTGCCTTAGACCTTGCAAGGCAAGCGATCTTACAAAGGCATATGCCTTTTTTGGGCCTCGAACTTAAGACAAGGAGCTGCCGAAGCGCGCCTTTGTGCTATTTTGCCTTTTTGTGTGTTTTCGTATTTAAATATATCATCTTAGCCATCTATTTATAATCTGAACCATCTATTTTAAATCCAAAAATAGCTTACTATAGGCTTACTCACACCTAATAATCTCAAGAAAAAAATTTAAAAAAAGGGTAAACTACTAAGAACCCCTTGAATTTTGTCATAATCCACTACTTCATCCCTTTATTTTAAAGAATATACTAAAGACCCCTTGTGTTTTGACACCAGTAGACATACTGATCCTTCCATCAATTTTAAGAGCATTTTCTGTTAGTAAAATGCCAAAAAATAATAAATTTTTATAATACTGTAAATACCCTTCCTTTCTCTCTTTCAATTTCTTTTCCTGCCATTACAATCACAATTTCAAAAGTTCTATTCAGTCTCTGAATTCTCCTCCTCACCAACTTCAAAAGCAATTTATCCTCTATTGTTGGCACTCCCAACTTCATTTCTTACCTTTATCCTTCCTCCGTCTAAGCCATCCCTATAGGCAGGAGATAGAGATCAACATCCAACTATCCATCCCAACAAAGCCATCCCTTGAGGCAAAGAGATATTGCCGCTAACTAAGCTAGCCCTAAATGCAGAGACAGAAGTTGCCGCCCAATTGATGTCCTTTCCATCATCATTGTCCTGCTGAAACCTCGTGATTCCTCATCTCTCTTGTTTATCACTTCTCCTATCATGATTGATCAATCAGCAATAGAAAGGAAATCAGGGAGGAGAAATCACAATCAAAAGAAATCAACGACAAAAAGAAAATCTGTGTTTTAGCATCTGAATCGTCATCCTATTGGAAGCCCAAAATTCCACATCTCTCTCTGTGTTTATCATTTCTCCTACTGTGATTAATTGGATGGCAACATAAAGCAAATCAGGGAGGAGATATCACAACCAAAGAAAATCAGCAATAGAAAAGAAATATGTGTTTTACTGAAGGTTTTCCTTTTTTTTTTTTTAAGTGAAAAATATGATTATTGCTTATATTGGTTCTAATCCATGATAAAAGTTTGAGTCTTTGATTGTTGGCTTGGGCCTTATAGTCTTTGATGAGATCTTGGGCCACTTTAATTCTAGGCATAGTATTGATGGATGCCTTGAACACCAACATGTTGAGTTTGTGTAATTTTTTGTTGATGAACGCCTTGGACGCCGGCGTGTTGATCCCTTAATTTTTTTTATGTTTGAATTCTTATTATTATTTGTTGTAATTTTTGTATTTTATTCATATGTTTGATTAAAAGAAATTAATAAACTCACATGCACTTGTAATTCATGTAAGTGAATTGGTGATTTTTTTTTCCCATTTTTTAACAGAGAAGTGGAGGGTTAGAGAGTGAGTGGAAAGAAGGATAATTTTGAAATTTTACATAAATTTAACAGTCAAGTTAACAGAATGACTAGCGAGTCTAACGTTGCCAAAACAGAAGGTGTTACAGTGCATTCTTAAAAGTAAAAGATAAAATAGTGTATTATGACAAAATTCAGGGGGGTTTTAGTATTTTACCCCAGAAAAGAACACACAAAAGATAGAAGGCGACAACACTATTCAGCCAATGACACTTCTAGCCATCATTCTAGGTATGCTATGATCAGTTTTTTTCCCCCTCCTCTGCTGTACCTTTATTTTTCTCAACTCTCAAGCTTTTTTCCCCCTTCTTTCTCTTGATCATCTACCCATACTCTCTCTTTTTTACTTTTCTTCATTTTTTTCTCTTCTTGTCCTTTCCTTTTCGTCTATTTCTACACTGTTGTTTTCTTTTTCTTTTCTTTTTGGGCAGATAAATTTTGCTTATATAGTGCTATTATAATGCTGAAGTTTTGTTGGGCTTTTAGTTATTGATTATATAACTTAATATATTGTTGATTTTGTGCTTAAATAGTGTTGTTTTGGCTTTTTTTTTTTTTGCACCTCACTTCAATAAGGCATGCAACTTGCGCCTAGACTCTATGACCCCTTTGCGCCTTTAATAACTATAATAGACAATTAGAATTCGTTTGGCATTGCTTTTGGAATGACCAAAAAAAAAAAGAAAAAAGAAAAAGAACAATATCTGACACTTTTCTTAACAGTAGGTAGAAACTGCTTTTGAGATGCTTTAGAGTTTTTATGTCAAAGACATGCCACATATACCTCAAAATAAATTTAATTGCTTTGATAAAAATTTGGAGGTTTATTTTTTCAATAGCAGCAGCAATGACAACTTGAAACAGATTCTTAGTCAAGTGACTATAACTTCCCCAAGAACTCACGTCGGCTAATGGCTAAGAATAAAGAAATTATCTCATTTTCTCAAACAGCATATCTTCATTCACTATTTGCCCCATCTTTCCTCTATAATATGTATTTAGATTCAGTATCTTATACCATATGAGTACTTAGCATCACTCACGAATCAATCAGTCCAATATATAGTAGCACCATGCATCACCTCACAAGAAGCGAGCAAGAAACAAACCTTGAATATATTAACCTTACATCTATACTAGAGCATATCATGGTTAGACCTAGTCCTCCATTGGTCCTAATAGGCATACATGAAACTTTGAGGAGTATGTGAGACAGGATTATATATTCTAGGAATATAATATGGATGGAATGTAAAACAATCTCCCCACTTCAGTATTCACAATCTTCAAGAAATAGTCAGCACAAGTATGCGACATTATATGTAGTTTCCACTTGGAAATAATTCAACGTATATCAGCATATAAGGATACCTAACTTGAAGACAATGCCCACTTGATTTAAAACACAGCACAAAGCAATGGCATTATGCAGACTTATAAAGAAGGAAAAAGGAACCTCAAAATCCCGTTTCCTTATCCTTGATCCTTCATGAATAGTTTTTAAGACAGCCTCTGATCTTCTAGCTGAAAAGACATCATAAGCGAGGTCATCTGGTGGGGAGAGCTGTGCATGAGTGAGGACAAGCAAACTTTTACGCCATATTTCTTTTCCAAAACTGTCCGAGATAGCACTTATTATCTGCTTATCCAAGTCATCCACTCTATATGCATCCAAACGGTCAACGTAGAGCAGAACATCAATAGTCTTGTTCAAAAGAAACCTGCATTAGCAGTAGCCCAATCCACAACTTGAGTCAGACTAAGCAAGTCATCAAAAAGACCAAAACCTAATCCAGAATTGCAAACAGTAACAATTTGATGGGCATTGAACTGGAACCATATAATTCCAATAGTACCAACCGTTTAATCAACTCCAAAGCTTGGTAACTAACATAACCAGCCTCCACAAGTCCTGGGGTATCCACAATGTTTAATGTGAATCCAGCCCGGGTCCGTGAAACCATTACAGGTCTCATAACCTCTGCCTGCAAATTGCCATAGATAAAATACAATTATTCCAAACCATATAAAGGACCGGCAATGCTGCAATGGCTGGTTAGTGGGTACTGAGTACTGACTCTAAATTCATATAAAGTAAGTGAAAGCAACAGCGAAAACATACCGAGAAGGAATTCACATTAACAACTCGCTCCCCGATGAGAGAATTCACAGTGGAAGATTTTCCAACACCACCCTTGCCCATAACAAGAATGGTCAAAGTGGTCACACCCTGCAATTACTCATAGTCTAGTCAGGGCAGACACTAGAAAGAAATGGAATCAAGGAATTCAAGTAAAATCACATATACCTCTTCCTTCAATTTGCCAAACAATTCCACGAGCTTGTTTTGAGTGGCGGCAGGGAACTGCTGGAACCCAGTCCATTCACGAATTATGGACCCCATTGAAGCCTGAAACAAAGAAAAAAAACCGTTAACAATAAAACCCTAAACCCTAGAGATTATTTCGAACGTTGAAGAATGGAGTGAAAATGAAGGGAGTGGACAAGAGACTGGCGAAGGATAACAGAAGGAGATATTGGTGCACGAGTGTGACAAACCTGTAATCAGCGGAAAGGAAAGGAAAGAGAGGGAGGAGAAAGAAGGAGAGGCGATTTTTGGGTTTTGCCGCTGCTTCAATAGATGACCTTATCAAACCAGAAGGTTTTGTTTTGTTGGTATCTTCTTGGTGGTGTTTGACACTGGTCTAGGTGCTTAAAAAAAATTGCCTTCTGTGCACCAGACAAATATTCTCAATTTTTTATTTACTTATTTTTTTAAAATTCCATTTTTTTCTCAAAAAAAAATCCACTTTTTTTTTTTAAAAAAATACAATTCTTTTTTTTTTTACATCGATGAAAAAATAATTCAATGTCTCAACCTCACAAAATATTTTTTTACAAGTATAATTATTAATTGCATCTCTTTTTTAGTGTTGAATATATTTCGAGAACATTTATTAAGTTGTTTTCTGAAAAATTTTGTAGTTGTTTAAAATATTTTTCTTAACAAAAACATAATTACAATGCTAATTGTCACAAAATTAATCATTCGAATTAGGAAATTATGAAATTAACTAGCAATTAATATCTCTCAAAAAAAAAAACTAGCATTTAGTAGGTTAATAAAAAATTAAGTGTCTATTTTTTTTTGAGAAAATTTAAGTGTCTATCCTTAGTGCAACTTGAAATTATAATAGCCTCATCCTTTTTAAAAAATTTGGATTAAATCGAAATTTTAAGAACTTTGGATAATATTTTTTATAAAAAAAATTTTGAAAATTGAAATAATAACAAAATAATTTTCTTGACAAAAATAGTTTAAAATGGAAAAGTGGGCTAAGGACCTCTAAAGGCCCAAAAATATTCTACAAGTCCAAGCGAGCGAAAAGCTTGTTGGCAATGAGGCAGAGAGCAGAGACATTGTTCAGCTTCAAGCCTTTACCGCCTCCACAATCATTTTCGCCATCTTTGTTTCAACTTATCCTTCCCGTTTGGCAATCGGAGTAATTCACCAAATACAAATTATTTCCTTCTGCACCGATCGAAGGAGTTAGAAATGTCAGCTCGGTTGCTGAAGAAAGTCTTGAAAGAACAGGAGCAACAACACCAGCACCATCACGACGAAGAAGAAGAAGAGGAAGCAGAATCTCCTAATTTGGCCACTCGCCCTGCAATTAATCCTTTCGACCTCCTCAACGACGGTGACTCTGATCAGGTTTCATTCCTCACCACTCGAAGCTTAACCTAAATTCCCAGCTCTTTAGATGGATTCTTTGTTTATTACGTATTATTGTGTGCAACGTTTAATTAAAGAAAGTCAAGTTCACAGATTGTTAATCACGTGCAATTAATTTCTTATTTAAAAAGGGCAAACGGAAGTTTTAGTGATCCAATAAGCAGAGATGGAAATATAAAGTGAAAATTATGGACTTTGCGCATGGTATATCAAGGAATGGGCTGTTTCTTGTTATGCTATATCTGGTTTATCAGTTTTTGTAGCGTTTGCCCTGCTTATGAAGCTTTTTAATTTTGACTTACGAACAATAAAACTAAGTTTGTGCTGTTTATTTTTTTCCCTTATAGTCAATCTGACTTTTGTATTTGATGGAGTACATTGTTGATCTTGTGTACTTGCTGAAGAAAAGTGCCCAGTGTTTCTGTCCTCAGAGTATATAGAACTTGGATGCCTTAAGAATGAAATTTTGAAAACGTTTGAAAACACGAAATAAAAATAGTACTTGCACTGTGTTTTCAAGAAGATTGTTACTTGTTTTAAGTTTTTCTGTATGTTATCGGTGCTAGTGAGAAGGCAGTAATGCATATTCCTCTTGTCTGCTTTTTCAATAGCTGATATTCAATTTTGGCCACAGGAGAATGAGTCAGATATCACTATTGAGAACTTGAACAATGACAAAGAAGTGCCCTCTGTCATGGACAGCGTGGCTGGTGTTGTGTCAACATCCAATCAGAAATCCAAGAAGAAGAAGAAGAAGAAGAAAAGCAAGGCAGGTCCATCTTCAACTAGTGAAATTCTGTTGGATGAAGAATTAGAAACTTTGTCCTTAGATGTTAATTCTTCAAGACATCAACCTGACCCTATCAAAAACAGACAAGAAAATGAGAAACTTCGTGAAGAGGTTGTGAAACAATCTGCACTGTCCATCTTACAAGTGGATCCTAGATGTCTAAATCCTGAGAATGAGCTCCGAAGAATTTTTGGTTCGAAGGTGGTGAAATCATTTGAAAGAAGTAATCAAGCCAGCAGTTCTAGGCAGGTTCGTGGCCCAAGACGTGGAAGCCATCATCCCAGAAAGGCCATTCTTGTCTCTCCATCAGAACATTGGCCACGCTGGGATGCATCTCTATCCATGGAATTTTTGGAGACTAGAGATGGATACCATCATTTTAGGTAAAGAACATCCTTTATTGCTTGATACTTCTGTACCTTTTCCATGGTACATGATTTCCCAGGATACGTATATGTTATTAAGTTGGAACAAATAACATTGCTTTTTTCAATAAAATATTGTATTTGCAGCATGCATTAAAAGTTTAGAGCATATATATTTGACATCCAATTAATTTTGCATGGACTAAAAAGATATTTGGTAAAAGAAAATAGAGTAGTTTGTATATCAGTCTCATGGTATCTCATGACAAGAAGAGAGAAAAACCACTTTGCTTGGATTTTTTTTTTGAAATTTTATCGTCTTATATTTTCTATCTCTTCACTCTTCCATTTTATACTATCGGGGGTTTAGGAGTTTTTTTTCTTTTGTACCTTCAAACTTCTTTTTTATATACTTGTCTGGTATAGGTTGACAAGTTCACTACAAGAAATTTACAGTTCCATTGCTAATTTATTAATGGATTTTCTGTTGCTAATTTGTGTTAATTTATGGCTAAAATGTCAATTTATTAAAATTCTATTACTATTTAGTGACAGAATACAAATCTGTTTCTAACTCTGACACAGATTTGCTTCAGATTACCAAGGGAAAATCTGTTGCTAAATTAGCAATAGATTTTCCATTACTAATATGTAGAAATTTGTTGCAGAAATAGCAACAGATTTAAAAATCCATTACTAATTAGAAATGGATTATTAATCCTTTGCTACTTGTGCCAAATATTTTATTTTAGATTAGCAATGAAAATTCTGTTGCTAAATCCATTTCTAAGCTTCTCAGAAATTTACATTAACCAATTTAGATTGTGCCTTATGAAAGAAAGTTATATTAATATGCATATACAAAATACAACTAAAAATAATAATAATATGGATATATAAAATATTAGTACAACTGAAAAAAAGATAATAATACGCATACATAAAGTATTAATACAACTAAGAAAAAGATAAAATGCATACATAAAATTCAAATACTACTAATAAAAAGAAAGTACATAAAAAAATGAAGACTAAAACTGGGTTAGATCCTCTGTGCCATCGCAGTGGTTTGTAGTGTCACATGTAGGGGAAGGATCTGGATGGGAATCTGAAGCTCTTGGATGAGGAGGAGCTGAAGTATGAGAGACACGTGACTCTTCACACATCTATGTTTGTTAGCTGCATCACTCTTAACTACTCCTGCGTCTATGCCTGCATCAGCTCCAGCATCTGTGACTTGTCTCTAAACCCACAACTACTTATACCTCCTTCATGAAAAATGCACTTCTAAGACATCCATTCCATAATATACTCAATAAAAGATCCATTCCATAATAGCTCCTCAAAAAATATTTCAAGTAGTTATGAACAATGTACTCATACTTCCATTCTATAATATAATAATAGCAGGAAATTACGTTGTTCTGGTTGAAAATTATGTAAGACACAATGACCCTTAAAGCTCATGCAACCAAGAAAACAGTGAGAAATAAAGCGTGTGTGCAACACATAAACAGAGCTGAACTCAAACAGAAACCATTTGTATAAAAATTAACTCCTGTAGCAAATCAATTCCAACACGCTCAAACTAATAAAATCATTGTTTTTGAGGTTTTCTTCCTTATAGTTCTCAATCATAACACTTGTACCTTTTTATTAATTTACAGCAGCACTTATCAGTCAGGTTTTATACCAAAATGTCTTTTAAATTTTTAAGTTTTTATTAATTGAGAACCAAGGCTTGGTTTTCCACTATAGTACAACAATTCCATATACAACAGCTCAAAGAAAAATACGTTACCTTAACCAATGCAAATTGACATAAACACTAAGTCGATAATAATTCCAAACAACAATCTCGCCTGTTAATTGCAATGAATTGCGCGTGTATGAGGTTATAGATGGAATGAACCTTTTCACTGCTGTTGTCCTAAGGTTTAGAAGCTCCTCGAAATAGCTTGGAGCAGCAAGTTGAACCTTCTTACTGCTGTTGTCCTATAGGTTTAGAAACCCAGCTAACAGTAATCCTGGTTCAAATAATCACCGATAGTTATTTAACAGCCTCATACCTAATTTACAAAAAACATTAATACATAACTGAAGTCAAAATCCCATCAAGGAGATATAGACACCTAAACTAGAAAGAACCCACAACTAACAACCACACCTTGCTGACACCCCAAGATAAAAGCAACACAATTACGGCTTCCCATAATTGAAGGACAGAAAGACATGGAAAAAAAAAAAACAAAATAGAATAAAATAAAATAAAGTAGATACAAAATCTCTAGTTTAGCCAGTTGATAAAAAGAATGGAAGCATGGAAACCAAGTATCCAAAAAGGATAAAAATGAAAGAAGCTTGGTCAATCATCTCTCTTCAGGCAGATGAAATTTGATTCACTTTACTATAGTGAAGAGAGAGATACTGTTGGATGGAGTATTTGATTCACTTTACCATAGCAAAGAAGTAGAACATCCTCAAAAGGAGGAACTGCAGAAGTTCAAAACAGAATTTGAAGCATGGAAAAAATCAGGAAACATCTGTAAAAAAAATATTAATTATTTTCTAGCAAACACGAGATCAAGCAAAAATAAGTTTTATCAAAATTAGGAACACTGAACAGGACTAGCACCATTGCCATGGCAGCAACATGGATCAGCGAAGGATGATGTTGCCCTCAATGGTGACAGTGACGAGGAGCAGGGACTGAGGTTGTGGAGGGGTGGCAGCAGCGAGATTGGAAGAGAGGGTGGCTCGGCGGAGAGCAATTGGGAGAAAAGAGAAGGGGGAAAATAAAGAAAAAGTGTGGATGTGAATACCATGGCAATTTTTCAATGGATTTAAATAGAAACAAATTGCAGATCCGTTTTTATTTAGAAACAGAAATATATTTGTTTCTGATTAGCAACAGAATGAAATCTCTTGCTAAATACAACTGGATTATAAATTCCATTGGTAAATAGCAACGGATACTAAATTCATTGCTAAAAAACAACAGATATTTATTCTGTTTCTAAACAGAAACCGAATTTCCATTGCTAAATTTGCTAATCTTCCCCTCAATCAATTAGAAGCAGATTCAGTTTCCATTACTAAATGCTAATCCGTTGCTAACTGAAGCCATTTTTTTTGGCACTGAATTTAGCAACGGAATATTTTCCGTTCATAATCTGGAGGAGTTGATTAACATTTTTTTTCCATTCTAATCTATTGCAATGCTGTTGGTAAATCGCACCAGAAATGTTCCGTTGCTAAACTGTTAAATTCTTGTAGTGGTTTTTGTTTTAATAAATCCCTCTATTTATGAGGTTATGCTTAGTTGTGTTCTTCCTCTACGCACCTTTAAAGAAAGCTAGGGTATTTACATGTATCTATTTCTGTATGCAAGATGATGGACCTCCTATTTCTTGTCTTTATCTTCTCCTCTTGTGCGGTAAGCACCTGATCACTTTGAATTTAGTTCTTCTTAATTTTACATTTGTCTTATTCATGTTAGGTATGTACACTCCTATTCCTACGTTCAAGCTCAGAGAGCATTTGAAGCTGCCAAAGCTATTCATGATCTAAATGGCATAGCAAGCATTCTATTACACGACCCTTATCATTTAGATTCACTGATAACAATGGCAGACTATTTCAAATTTGTGGGTGAGCATCAAATGTCAGCTGATGCTATTGCAAAGAGTTTATATGCCTTGGAATGTGCATGGCTTCCCATGTTCACTCCCTTGCAGGGCAATTGCCAGTTGAAGATCAGCCATGAAACAAACAAGCCACTGTTTGTAACACTTTTCACTCACATGAAAAACATGGACAGGCGGGGATGCCATCGTTCCGCCCTTGAGGTTTGCAAGTTATTGCTTTCTCTGGATTCAGATGATCCAATGGGGGCACTGTTCTGTATTGACTACTTTGCATTGAGGGCAGAGGAGTATGCATGGTTGGAAAGATTTTCAGAGGACTATAGCGATAATTCCTTATGGTTGTTCCCAAATTTCTCATATTCCCTTGCAATTTGCCGATTCTATCTTGAGAGAGAGGAACATGCAAAAGATGCTTCTGTACCTGCTGGAAAGGCTACTTCAGCTGATTTGATGAAGCAGGCATTGATGCTTTATCCTTCTGTCCTCAGAAAGCTAGTGGCAAAGGTACCTTTGAAAGATCGGGCATGGACAAATATACTAAAACATGCCTTTTTCCGATCAGAGAAAACAGGATGCCCATCTTTGGACCATCTCATCAATATCTATGTTGAGAGAAGTTACATCATATGGAGACTTCCAGATTTGCAGAAACTGCTTTGTGATGCAGCTTGGCGTGTAATTGAAACTCTAGAACATAACAGTAGTGAAGCCAAGGATTGGGCTTGTGTGCGAAAAGAAGCTTTCTCATCTGAGAACAATGAGTAAGTATATTCTATAATTTGCTTTTGCTTTGTTTGGTTTAACACTGCTTGGGATGCGTCTGTTCTACAAAGACTAAGTGATTGTATGCTAAAATTTAAGTATGCTGAATCAGCATTAGTACTGAACTGAGATTTCTGGCTTGGGCATTCAATGTGTTTACAGGTATAGTCATTTGCTTGTTTTGGATTTTTCTGATACTGTACCAACTCTTCCACCTGAGAACCTGCAAAATTTCATGGTTGACCCAAGAATGAGAGAGGCAGAGCAAAATGGAGGCCTACTTGCCAATCCCCTCGGTAATGGTCCTGCTCCACGGCATGTTGCAAATCGCAATGCATTGGCTGTCTTGTTAGAGTCAATGTTGCCATGGGTTCACTATGGTACAAGAGAAGATGGAGCTAATGAGGGGAACCAAGTTAATGGCCATGACCTCAATGAGGACTGATCTAGTAATCTCCTTTCTTGTGGTTGGGAAAGGAGGGGGGGGGGGGGGGGGAGACGGGGGGGGGTGTTGTGTTGAAGAGAACTGTTTCTTTTTTCTTTTTTTTTTTCACTGTATTGATATAAAATTGACAGAACAAGCTGCAGGGCAAGAATAGGCTGTTTTCATCAATAGTAGAAGGAATATGTCTAGAAGGAAAGGTAGAGAGGTTTGTTTTGATTTATATCTCCCAAGAACATATTGTATTGAGTGAAGATAATATTTGCTATCACAGCTCCCTGAAAGGTGGATATTATTTTATCGAACTAGCAAGTTGAAAATCGTTGCATATGGTTTATTCTAAGTACAATACTGATATATTTCCTTTTCCTTTCTCCAGCTGAATTAAAAATTTTGTTAACACTGAGGAGAGGTATTCATATGCTCAATAAATGTCCAAGGAGGTAATTGCTGCGATGGTTTTGTGTTGTTTATCTGTCATCTTATGGATGGTGTGCGACTATCAGTCGTATTCTTCGTCACCGGTCCAGTGTCAGTGTTAATGAAAAGAAGAAAAAAAAATTATGCGACTTGTATTGGGTTTGTTTTATAAAAACTATTGCTATTTTTGAAAGAATAAGTGAAAATCAACTGTAAAATACTTGACAGTGAATGATCTGTCTCTGAAAATCAAATGGAAAATGATTGACAGTGAACCATCTGTCTCTGAAAATCAACAAGGAAAATACCTTGCTACGCGAATCATGAAGGATCTTTCTCCGCCATTGAACGAAATTGAAATAAATCATTTCACCTGCTGACATTGACAGGAACCGTGTAGTCAGATGCTCTTCCAATTCCTGACCATGAACTTCGCCGCCAAATAACGAAGCACTGGCCCAATGATATGTTACAGAAAACCAGGGAGAGAATTTTATTTTCAATCTTCAATTATCTCTTTACACTTAATATAAAGTAAATTATATTATTTTTATATTTTAAAAAAATTATTTTTTCACTCTTATTAATTATTTATGATTTTTTATATTATTAAAATTTATTACGCTTTATAAATTAGTTAAAATTTATGTACAACTCTTTTATATTATTAAAGTTTATGACACTAAAAATTTTTTTTATTAAAACTTATTATACTCTAAATTTTTCTTATTAAAACTTATGACACTTTATAAATTAACTTAAAAAAATATTTTTATTTCAAGTATTAATGAATTAAATCGCACCAATACTATTGTATGCAATTGACACAAATATTGAGATGATTGTGCCCAATGATGAGAAGTATCATATGTTGATCATATTAAAGTATTTGAATCAGAATATTTTTAATGATGTAAATATTATCATGCTAGAAATAATTAATTTAGATGACACATTATTTTAATAAACGATATTTGAATATTTTGATAAAATATAGGATTTTTTTAAAAAAAATCATGGATTTTATTAAAAAGGTATGTCTCGAATTAATAATTTGTTTTGATATAAAGTATTTGGAGGTTATGACGATTGAAAAATGATGATTTCAATGTGAAAGTTAGTTGTACAATTGAAAATGAGAAAAATGGGTTGTAATAATTAAAAGGGTAAAAAAAGGAAAGAGAGAGTTGTGCAAAAAATTAAAATAAAAAGATATTGTAAAAAAAAGAGAGTGAAAAGAGAGAATATGAAGTTGTAAATATAATTTTTCAGGGAAGATTATTGTACAAATGCAAGTGCACTGAGCCCATGAGTTTCATTGGAAAAAGAGAAGAGTTGCAAGTGAAGAGCGTCAAGCAGAAGTGGACTTGCCAATTTCATCACCATGATATCCATCATTAGTTAGTAACAAGAAGAACTGATGCCAGTGCAGAACCACTTGTACCTCTGTGACTAGATCTATTATCATCATTTACAGCCAACATGATCAACACTACCAGTAATGTATAGCTCAATGTGGGGAGTGACCAGTTCACAATCAACTGTAATGAGACTTTTTTGTGTCAACTTGCCAAGCTACTGCAAATCCTGCACTCTGTATTCCGTTATAACAGTATCTGCAACACATGCTGAACCAATCACTAACCAAAGCCTTATTCGACGGCTTAATATATATTTGTGTACTATCATATGTTTACATTGACACAAGCTTACCGGCTGAGGGTCTCGGAGTTATCAGCCAATGCTCCGATCACCCAATAAACCATGCTTTGAAACATGGCATCACTGAAGTATAAAACAAAAGGTCCATCAAAATCATCTCCTGAATTCTTGAAATCCGGTCCTTGAGGAGGATCGTCAGAAGAATAATTCAACTGGGAGGCAAGTCCACCCCAAATTGCTGCGCCAGGGAAAGCAACAATTCCAACCCCAACAAAACCCTGCATTCTTTTGCTTTCGCAGCTGAAGTCTAATACATATCCAATTGCGACTGATCCCAATATTTGTGCGCCCCGGTGGAAGACGTTCAGTTCTCTAGTCCTCAGATTGAACATCAGTCCACTGACATTATTGAACTGGTAGGTATAAAAGAAGTTGCTTGCCCAGGCTGCAGGGACAATGAGAATGAGAAGCATCTTCCAATTAAGGAAGAACTTAAAATCTCAATGGCCTTGGTAACATTCAAGTATTTGATGCAAGATGCACTATGTGCCGTCACATAACTAGGATTCAGGAGTGCAAATGAAAGGAGAGCACCAGCAGCCATGAAACACATGAAGTTTATATAGGTTTTGTCATTGAAAGTTTCTGTGTATATTCGGCCTTGATTCAGGATATAAGGGATGAGATTGCCAATGACTCCACTCGTGTTGAACATATTTGAGAACAAAGAGGTATAGATGCCCTTCCGTCCCGGAGGAGGATAGCATGTCATGATAGCTTTCTCTCCAGCCCAAAGAAGGCCTACACCAAACCACGCAAAGCACCAGCCTCAATGGCAAAAATCTGGTCTTGGTGGTGGCTGTAATAGAGGAAAGAGCCTGCATAAAGGACATAGGTGGAGCAGCCAGCAACAAGGGTGTGACACGAGGACCAAATATGTTATATATTCCGCCTCAAATGATTCCAAAGATTGCAAAGGTAGTACAAAGGGCAGTGTCGGCATTGTTGGCTGCAGTTGGATAAACTTATCCACCACCTTCCATGCCAATAAGGGCATTGAACATTCCCGGACAGCAAAAGCAGATTAGATCTATCAAACAAACTTGAGCTGGGGTTAAGTTGAATCTGAAAAGAGAGGCTTGTGGTACTTGGCCTGCTGCTTCCTCATCACCTCCAGATCCCATGAATAGATTTAATCATCAGCGAAGGAAGCAAATGTAGAAAGAATATGATGTAACCAACTGATTTGGTAAGGACAGTAGAACCGTCCATGAGGGATTGGCATATGATGTTTTATGAGAGCTTGACTTTCATTAGTAACAAGAAGTTTCTTGGTGTAACATTTGACCATCCCCGTTTTCTTTTGATAAACCTTTTGTCCAGCTCTCAGCAACTTCATTGCCAGCATCCCAGCATTGTTGGAATCTAGCTTTGTTCCAAGTCCAGTGGCAACACATTGTATCAATGTCACATCACCTAAACTGAATATTCTTTTCAAGTACGGTGGTGATACTTTGTTCACTTTAGACATAAGAAAGGAGAACATATTTTGGATGTCTCTCTTACCTGTTGAACACAAGGAACAATGCCCGTCAAACCTTAGCACGTGTGCCTGTGTATGGATTTTACTAAACTGAGGGAGGACATCCCTCTGTCCACTAGTGTAAACACACTATATAGTCCTGGCAGCCACAAAAGCGCACTTTGATCATATTCATATGTCTCATTCACTTTAGATTTGCTTATCTTTTCTGCTCTGTCATCTCAAGTCTCGAACATTCCATCTGATTCCTTAAATTTGACCACAGAAACTGCTACCTACTACCGTCACTGCTAACAGTTACCATAATAACTAGAACAAAGCTCTGCAGATATTCAATAGCAAGTTTATTTATCTCTGAGCATCATAGCACTTGTAGTGGACAATTCCTAATATCTCATATTGGCAGACAGCTCAGGAAAATCTAAAGAACTGACAGAACTGATAACTGCTTCATTATTAAATTTGGATGAATGAAGAATTGTAACAAAGAATATAAACTTCCTATGAAGCAAAGTGAAGTCTCAAACAACATTCATACATATGACATCTTTACTTTGTTAAAGCTGAATTGCAGTGGAGTTCAACGAAAAAAAAGAGGGAAATAGAACTTCCACGTCAATATCTGATTACAACAACCAATTGCACAATGTTTGCAGAATCATAGGCATGATCATCACCCTTGATGGTCAGTGGAGTACAAAATGTTGGCCAGCATATATCAGATGCCACATTAATTTCAATTTTGCATTTCGCATTTGTCAGTAACCTTCAAAGTAAATTTCGAGGGGTGCTTACATCACACCAAGACAGGACTCAAGTTTTAAACCAATATGCTGAGTGAAATATCAACAAAATTATCTTGTTATGCTTTTCTGTGGAACCGTTCAATATGAATCTCTTTTATAAAATCTGAAGCACCAAAAATCTTTCTTGTACATGGAAGTAAGCAGCTAAATCAAAGTAAGCCGGTAATGACATCATCTTTTGTGGCAGATTGTCATTCCATCTCCAATAGGTACCTAATATCCCAAAGGTTTAGGGTTATTAACAACTAACAAAATTTGCTCGCAAAATTTCAGCAAGACAACAAACATATATTATATGCATACCATACTGATGCTTACACGCTTGTCCTCCATAATGGTTTTATTGAAATTCCTGATGCTAACAGTCTGAGCGTCATTTACCTTCTCACCAATAATACAATTAGAAATTAATTTATCCAAAAAGTCAAATTCGACAAATCATGTTCAATAATTTACCAATGGCTCAGCAACTTTTCCATGCCAAAGAACATTGTCAATTACGATGACACCCCCAACCCTCACCTGCAAGTAGACTAATAAGCATTCTTTGAAGCTGCTAACAGAAACTATAAACAAACAACTCAAATTAAATGAAAAAATGAATGTAGTACAATCTGTGTTTTCCCACTACATTGGTCTTACCAGCTGGAGCAGCAACTCAAAATACTCAAGATTCATTCTCTTCTCAGCATCAATGAATGCAAAATCATAGCTAAATGAAGGATTATGCAACGAAAATCTTGTCAGAGAGCATGCAATAACTGGAAGGATCAAGAGTTAAAAGTAGCATACTTTATCATTACCTGGAAGCTTCACCATTGAGAAGGAGAGATTTTAAAATGTCTGCCGCCATTCCATGCTTCACTTTGATCTAATTGCAAAGAACTTGTCAGGGTCATGCAGGGATCAGTAAAAGAACAACGAACTCAGAAAATATAGAAAGAGATACTGAAAATATAAACAAAATGTTAATAATAATAATAATAATGATAAAGGTGAAGGCTTTCAAATTTGCACATGAAATTCTTTTGCAGAATAATTAACAAAGGCAATTATATTATTAAACCTAAGAAGAAAAAAAAACAATATAACAGGAAATTAGTTATCATCACCTTGTGGGAAACACCAGCTCGCTCATAGTACTTTTTAGCAACATCAAGAGAATTGGCATCTCTTTCACAGGCAACTAAACAACCTGATTCCGGTAGCACCAAAGCAACGGCTAGCGATGAGTATCCCTGTAGAAGATGTACAACAAGAAGAATTAGAAGATGTCAAGCTCAGACGTTCCTGTGGAGTAGACAAATAGCAAACACTTTACAGTATAAATGCCGACTTCGATACAGCGATGGGCACCAAGAATCTGCACAAGCATCGCAAGCAGCTGCGCCTGATCAGGAGATACCTATCCAATATAGCGATTCCTCAACACATCAATTCGGATATTTAATAAACTTAAAATTAAATGGAAATCAAGTTACCTGCATCTGGCTGCCACGCAGAGCGGCAGTCTCCTCTCGTAGCTGACGTAATATCTGAAATTTAAAAAGAAAA
>CATIWR010678822.1:0-27999 GCA_949677035.1 Omphalea diandra | reverse complement strand
CTTTATAGAGTGTCTCATAACTTTTTTGTTTTTTTGTGAGACTTTTATATATTTTTGTGTTTATATATATATATATATATATATATATATATATATATATATATATATATATATATATATGATAACTCAAACTATACTAATTAACTAATGATTTTAAATCAAGTGTAAACCAATATATACATTAAATCCTTATTTGATAGCTTATATATTTTATAAGTTTTTCTTTGATAACTTACTTGATGATGAATTTGTTATTTTTAACTAGTTTTCTATCTTATCAAGATTACTATATCTTCATTGTAATTCTTAAAAAAAGATTAATAAAATAATGAATCTTGGTCATGTATAATCAACCAATATAAATGATTAATTTCAGTTTCAAACTCAATTTTAAACGAATATTTATCATTTACTAAGTAATTGTATCAACAATATAATATTTTTGACAAGTAGCAATATAATATTTTTGACAAGTAGCAATATACTGTGTTTGAAAAAATTACTATTTAGTCCATATGATTTAATCTAAATAATTATTTCATCCCTCTATTTTTATAAAACAATTAAAATCTCTCAACATGGGACATCATAAAACAACTAGTACTTTACTAGTCAATGAAGATAAAAGTAAGCCAAGGGAAAAATATGGGCAGAATACCCGAAATAACTCTTACTCTTGGTTAAAAAAAAATATATTTGCTTTCAGCAAAAGAAGTTGGTATGATTTCATAATAGTAGGGAAAAAAAAAGGACAATAACAAGTGAAGGAGAGAAAGTAAGAGTAATTTGTAGTCAGTCATTAAACTATAGCCTAAATTTTATGATGGTCAAATAACTAAATTTTTTTATCATAAAAGTCACTATAGTATTATAAGAATTTTATACCAAATTTCAAATAGTTTTTTAATAGATTAAAGTTCAATTGACCCCTTAAACTTTTTAAAAAATATATATCAGTCCAAATTAATATTTTTAGTGAATTTAACATTATACTAGGATTTAAAGATTATTTAAATAATTACAAATTTCTTCTTTTAAATCAATAAATTTATGAATAAATATAAAACATTAAAATAAAATATTTTTCTCAAGTAGATATTATTCTAATCATTAATAATCCATATTTTGAATTTTTTTGAAAATATTTATTCTCATATTAGCATTGACTTTCTTATATTTTTCAACTTAAGATTTAGTAATTTTTTTTGAAATACTTGAATCATTCTAGAAAAAATTTTCTTCAAAAAATTAAATTTATATCAATTAATTTTTGAAGTAGTATTGTTAAATATTATTAGTTTACTTCTTTAATAATGAAATTATATATTATTTTTGTGTTGCACTCAAACATATTTGAAAGACATATCTTTCACATTGATCTAGTATATTTAAGTAATTAATTTCTCTAAACTTTGATCCTAAAAATCAAGTCAAGATTAAGACAAATTTTTCATTATGAAAATATTTTTGAAATAATTTTCTATATGTATATAAAGATTAAATTTGTAACATATATTTCATTTTTGACATGCAAAATTAAAATTAATTTTATTTTAAATAAGAAAATGATGAATTTTCTCTCTTTTAAAAAAAATTTTAAAAAAAGAAACAACCTAAATTAAATGTAAGAGTGAGGTGAAAATTAAATCTTAAAAAGGTAACTAAAAAATTCAAGTTAACAATGAGGATTAAAAAAATAATTAATTAGAGAAATTATGGATTATTACTAAGGACCAAAAAATAACAATATTTTTACTTCTTAAATTATTTTCTTTTAATTTATTTAGATATGTACAATACAAATTTTTTATTCTTTAGGCTTAAAAAGCCTTTAAACAAAAAAAAAAAGAGTTAAATTAACTAAAAAATTTAATTTGGATTTATATGCACTTTTTTTGAAAAATTTAGAGGGGCAACTGAAATTTTATTTACAAAAAAATTCGTTTTAAAACTAACATGAAATACTTATATTAGTTTAGTGATTTGGATGATAAAAAATGGTTATATGGCCGTTATATAATTTAAAATATATTTTAATGACTATAGGTACAAATTACCCGAGGGAATAGTAGTGACCAAACGGTATGAGATCTAAATGTATTTCTCTAATTTTATCTATATAGTTTTTAGGTGAAAGATTACCTGGGTAATGCACTTAGCCTCATTTTATTAGTTTAAAGATGTTGGCAATAAATGGGAACAACAAAGGTACTTATGGTGGTGTATGGGAGAGAAGATATTTGAACAAGAATTATGCATGTGAAACGAGAGCTAGTGTAAAGATAACAGAGTTAATTGATAACCTAATAAGCTATATTATTATTATAAGGAAGGAAGGTTTGGGACATTTAAAGGGTGGTGTCTTCCATCAAATGTAGTAACTATCACAAATTTTAGCTCCATTAATAATGATGAGGTGAGACAAAGAATGAATTGCACAAGGGCGATGGATAAAATTAAAGAAGAAATTTTTATGTTAAAAGAGGAAATTAGGATTATCCATCGAAAGGTTATTGGATTAGAAGTTGTTAAACATGTGAAGAATATTGTACTATGTTTGATGATTTTAATTGTATTTCCCCTCTTCCTCATTATTGTCATTATATGGGTGAAGGGCTAATGATGTTAAAAAATGAGGATTGTAGTTGTATTTCTCGTCCTCTTATTTTTATCATTATGGTGTGAGAATATTAGGGGTAAGATTGATTATAAGTGGGAAGAAAAAAGAAAGATAAATAAAAATGCTTGAACTTACCTTTTGTAAAATCAATATGTAATGAAGCGAATAAAAAATATTATTGAAATTTGGCACTATCAAGTCTACCATAATGGCTTGGCAACAATGAGAAATGTATCAAATATAAGGACATCAAAACATAGCCATATAGCTAATCAAAAGATTTTGTACTCTTTTCTACAATGTTCAAAATCCAACAAATATCAAAAGAACGCAACTACTATAAGAAAGTGACATATGAATGACATTGTGCTTGAAATGAAGTTCCATAAATAATAAAAGACTACTTAGAATATAACTACATCATATGAAATAAAAATATATCATACACATAAACTAAAAGATATCTTTTATAGATAGATAATAATCCCACTATTTCATGTCCAAATTCATGAAGACAATAATTTAAGCATTACCATGCCTCCCAACTATATGGATGAACATTTTAATGATCAACTTGCTATATAACTTGTCATATCATTCTTATACTAAAACATCAACATCCCAAAACAATCCCCTAAATATAGATGGATAAATGTCACTTATGATCATATAAATCACTATTCACACCTGTAATTTGTCTTAAAAAAAAGTAGTAAACATTTCCTAAAAAACTACATTCAAAATGTTATCTTATCCTGAGTAGCATGACCTACCCTCCTTCTAGTCCTCCAACTTATCTGGTGACTATTGGCTCTTCTTACTTTTGAGAGATAGCTTTATTAATATTAACCTTTGTGCTACACTTGTTGGTTCATATGATTATTGGATATGAGTGGTGCTTACTTAAGTGTTAACCCTCTTTCTTTATTAAGACCTGAACCCTTTTTTTTTTTACTATAACAGAAAAGTATGTATATAATATACAACATAATAGAGAATTGATTAGATGACATAGTGTAATTTAAGAGATAGAAGTTTATGTGTAATTTAAGAGATAGAATTTTACCCTAACTATTGCTTATTGACAAGTCTTCTAATCATGCCCCAATTCTTTACATCTCCTACATCACACAATGTATGTTCTTTTTCTTCCATTTGTCTTCTTCTCTTTTGCCTTAGTCTCCTTGGTGGTCTCTTCAATTTAGGATACCTTAAGGGATGGTTCTCATCATCAAGTTAGAGATTTCTTTGAGGCAAAAGGTGTATAGCACTGATGGAGATTACGATGCTAGCCAAAGTTTTTCTAGTATTCCTAATATCCATTGTAAAGGATGGAAGGACTAATAAGTAGAGTAAAAACTAAAAGGATGAAAGAGGCTTTACAAGGATTACCCATGAAGATACAAGAGGTAAATAAAAGATCTTCAAGCCAACATCAAGCTCAATAAGCTTTATGTACCTCAATTGCATGTGAGGAGCCTAAAAAAGGGAACTATAAGTAAAAAAATAACTTGTTTGAAGGAATTAACCTGACACACAACCATGCTTTCCTAACACACACAGTTGTGTTTCATAGGGGTTGAAAGATTTGGAAACGTATGGCTAAGGTGCACAGTCATGTCTCATGGCAACACTTTTGGGTAATGGAAGCTAAAAACACATGGCTTCAAAGCACGATTATGCATCAAGGAATTGTGTTTTACAAAATGGAATATAACCATGCATGATCGTGCTTCATGATTGTGTGTCTCAAGGAAAAGTTGGACTCTTCTTTTTGTTATTCATTTGAGTTATTTACTTCCTAATTAATTAGTAGTATTGTCTAGAATGAATTTCCTACTTAAACATAACTTTGAACATGAAATTAAGACCTTTTATGTGTAGGAAACTTAAACTTTAATGGCTCTTCATAAGCCATATCCATGTATTATGAAAATATATCTTCTTTAATCAATAATATTGAGTTTTTGCAAGTTTATGCTTTGCTTTCTTATGGTCTTAGTAGAATACAAAATCTAAACTTATCCACGAGAGTGATCAACCTTTTTTGCATCTTCAAGATTAGGTTTTAAGGATTTAGTTTCCTTAGGGTTCGAATTCGATCTATAACCTGACTTTTAGCTTTTTTGGGCAAAGTAACAAATCATATAAAGGGTTCTTACAGTAGGTCACCTAGTGAGTTCTTTATCATTTGGTATCAGAGCTCATTTCTACAATTAGGTTATATATCCTTTATCTTTTGTTTATCTTATTTTGTGTTTTCTTTATTTCGATCTTGAGTTCTCTAATCGTCAATCTCTTTTAGTTCCACCTTCCATTTAAGTATTTCTTTTTGTTTTTTTTTTATTCTTCTCCATTGTATGTCAATTAAATTAAACATTGTTGATTTCAAACTATCGGTATTGGGTTTTAATATATATTTGAAGTTCACAATTATCTATAATTATTAGGATTCAAATTATCATTATTAGAGTTCACATCACTTGAACTCAAAGTGTTTATTTGATCTTTATTTTAAAAAATAACATTTAATTTTAAAAAATGATATTTAATTTGAAAAAAAAAGAAAGAAAAAATAAAAAATTTGCAAGTTCATATCCCCAAACAAAAAAGGATCTTGTTTTAAATTGGGTACAAATGATTTATTGGTATTTCTTTATGTCGTTTTATAAGAGTTCTTTGTGTCTTTGATTCATTATGTTCTAGTTACTACTTTCATACGTCCTTCGATTCTATTGAAGTTTTTTTTTTGGCTCATTTAATCAATCTTGTAGTTTTGTTTTGCCTTAACATAGGATATCAAATATTGTTGTCAAATAGGTTATCATAAATTGTTGTAACACTGGGTATATATCATTGCCACACAAGATATCAGATGTTATTGCTACATACACTATCATATATTATTGCTTACTTAATCAATATAAAGTAATAGTCCTTTAACAAATTTATAAATCCAACAAAATTCTTATACTATAATGACTAATAGTAATAACCATCAACCTTGGTAAATCATATCACCAAATACTTTCATTCTTAAGCCATAATTTATTAATATCTCATTAGAATAAATAATTTAAGAATATAACAAACCTCTCATCAAAATGTTCATCAATATCATCTCATTAACCAACAATTCAATCCAAAGAGTATAAGTTCATAACATTTAACCAATCACATGTTTAAGTACCATTAGTTATTTACTTACCTTTATTTCTAAGCTATTAAGCCATATATGGTCCTAACTTATTTCTAATATTATCTTCAATGCCTTATGGACCTATCTCAATACATTCAATCAATCTATGGTGATGAAATAACATTTTTTTTTATCTCATTATGAATGTATGCTCTAGTAAAATATCATGACCTTTGCAGGTTGTTTCTATAGTTACTTTTGCCTCATAAATCTAAATGACCTGATTATTTTTTTTAATTAAACTAGACTTATATAGGTACAACATATCCAAACTTCATCCTAAAATAGGCACTACAAAATTTATGGTGAATTTTGGAAATTTGTCTTATTTTGGGTGCAATTATATACTAAACAGTCCCATAAATGTAGCCATATCTTGAAATGTAGAAGACTAATTGAAAAACTAATTTATAGTCAATTATTTAAGATATAAATGAACATTTTAATGTTTATTCTCTAATTTTGTTTATAAGGTCATCAAAATAAATAATCAATCTCAAGGTGAGTTCCTATATTTTGAGAATCAATCATGATGAATGAGCAATATCTCCTTACCCACAATATATTTGGCAAAACTGTTTTATAAGCATGTACATTAGACATAACCCTACACCTTTCTATTTTGGTATATCACCAAATTCCCATTCTATTGTCATCAAATTCTTGAAAATCAGAATTAAGAGATTGAGGTTTCATGAGGTTTAAGGTTAATTACAATCAAAGAGCAATATCTCTCTCCATACAACAAATTAGGCAAAACTATTTCATAAGAATTTAGAGGGGATATAACTCTACAACTTTGATGTTTTAGACTTTGGATAAATCATCACATATGATCATCAAAATATATGACAACAACCAGACTAAGGAGGTTTCAATGGGTTATGAACTAGTCCTAATCAAAGAGCCATAGCTCTTCACACACACCATATTAAGCAAAACTACTTTACATGAATTTAAATAAGACATACAACCACAAAGTTAATATTTTAAACTTTCCCTAAATCCTCTTTTATTGTTATGAAAATCACAGGTACAATAATATGCTCTAACAACAAAACCAACACAATAATATATTATTTCTCTTAAGATTCAACTTTCATACATGAGATATACCTCAAATTACTCCATAATTCATACTGATTATGCATGTTTAACATATTATGAGGGAGTAATTTCATACAAGAATAAGATAAAATCGCTTACATCTTTTCTCAAAACTAAAAAAAGCTTAGGGTTTCTTCCTAACTAACTTAGTTTTTCTTCCTCTTCTTCTTCTACTTCTTCTTCTTCTCTTTTCTTTCTTTCTTCCTTAGCACTCTTTTTCTTTTTTTGCACCCTTCATGCATTTTTTCTCTCTAATCTAATCCTAAAGGAAGAGAAATTCAATTTGTCTACCTACTCTAATGAGACAAAATTATGGTGAATTATTACTATTGGGTAGAAACTCAATTTTCCTTTTTTAGTCACTCCTCTTCACTCCTTCATCACCTCCATCCATCTACCAATCCCTATATGCTCCTTATACTTTTAATAAGTTTCAAAATACCATTATTTAAAACACTATAACATACACACAACATATGACGATTTGCCATGCCCCTATACAAACATCATATTTATATTTAAATGCTTCAAATGCAATGATGTATGCATTTATGTTTATGTCATTTGATGCATACATACAAATATATCATAATTAAAATGATATCAATTAGGTTAAGGATGTTATAATGGATCTCCTAGAATTAGATATTGCACATGGGCTATATAGATAAAAATGTGTTGTACATCCATCTGTCAGGCCTATACAGCCTTAGGGTTTAAGAGGGAACCATTTTTAGAAGGTTTTGGGGTTAAGGTTTAAGGGAAGGATGTACAACACTAGATATGGTTCATATAAGTCTAATTACTAGGCTATACTACCCTGCTTAATGGGCTGTATAACCCATTTACTCAAGCTGATAGATTGGGCTTTGGTTTTGGGTTTGTTGTTGGGCTTTGGTCTTAGGCTCAGCTTTGGGCTCCTCCAAGGTTTCCTAAGGCCTTTATATTTCCATTTGGTAGTTCCTAACATTTCTAGGGATACATTTTATGATTTTCATCATTGGGCTTTACATCTAGAGGTCCAAAATCTTATGTTTACACCTACCTCTCTTAGGTCTTCAAAACTCCTAAATAACATCGCTTTAATTCTAACGTCAATTTTTTGTGGTTCTCCCCTAATAATCATATTTGCCTATTCTCTCTTTGTTAGCCTTATTCTAACCTTAACAACTATCTTCTTTCATCTTCTTAAATAGTCACTATAACTTTCACCACTATTATGTTTTAATGACTCCAAATCTTGAAGAGTGAATTCTAACTCTGAGTTGCATCAGTAATGCTTCTAAAAAGCTTGAGACAACTCTTTCTAATCTTTTCTAACAATTTTAGGCTGTTAAAATACCATGTTTTAGATAATCAGTGACAACTCAAAGAAATCCAACATCGTATCAGTGAACCCCAGATGCCTTCATAATGAGTATGTATGAGTAGACAGGGTTGTATGGATCCTATGTCTTTGTAAACTTGAAAAGTTTAAGCATTCACAAGTTAGTTATGATCTTTTCATGCTTGCGAGCCAGTAACTCCTCGATATCAATTTCTTGTTAAATTCCATTTACATTTATAGTCTTTTAGATCTTTCCCAACTATTTAACAAACCCATCCATCTTTGTGCTTTTTTCATCATCTATTTTATTTAAAGTAATTATCATACCACCTATTTCCTTTATAGCCTTGCTCTTATGATAATCCTCCATCCCAAATAAGTCATCATTAATAATCATTAGGGTAGGATTTTCATCTTTTTTTTTTCTCTTATTAGTCCTACTTGAAGAAGTTTCCCCTCTCTTTGACAAATTTTATTGAACTGTCTTTATACCTCCTCAGTAACCCATTCCCCCATCATCTGGTTAAATTTTGCTTTTAACTATTCCATCAATTTTGTTTGTGCCATATAGTCAACTTGATCTATTAATAGCTCTACATTTTGAATTGGGCTAGGTGTTTTACTCTTTTTAGCTAGCATTTTTCCTTTTCTTGTCTAAGTAGATTTGAGAGGAGATATGATGGCTGCAAAATAGAGATTATCTAAATGATGCATGAATAAATAAATTATGCATACATGCATAAGATGTACATGGTATTCATATAATATCCTTTCAAATTTATTTCTCACACACAAAATTTAATGTTTCTTTTTTAGGTATGGTCTTATTCAACTATTAACATGGGATAGTGAATATTTATGGTCCCTTAGATAGGACAAGGTGAAAATCTTAAAAGATCATGTATAAAAGAAGACTAAATTTTACATGGGACACTTCTTTACAGGGATAAAATGAGTGTACAATGGAAGGAAGTCAAGTAAGGAATGGATACACATGAGCATTTACATGGCAAGAGATGGGGTATTTACATAAGGAGGCAATGTTTACATAACAGGGAGTGAAGAGTGCATAAATATTTATAATAGGAAATTGGTATTTACATGATAAAGGACACATAAATATTTACATAAAAGAGAATTCTTTTTATAAAACTTAACCACATTCTTTGGACATTTCCACCCTTATTTGAGAAAGAATGCAATCAAGAAAGGTATCTTAATTCAAAGTACTATGGCTCCTACATAGGCCTAATGGTTTGAAAAGGGGTCATCATAGTATATGGTTCCCATAACCTTAAGGTATGGTTATCATATACCCCCCATTTGACATATCAAAAGGTATTTGACTTGCCAGTGATAAATCCTTTGCACCATCTCCTAAGCCTAAATGAAGCATAGGTATCAAGTTTAAGGAGCCCATTAGTTAGCTAAAGGTTCGTCCTAGTGTGCATGGCGAAATGTGAAGATTACATGAATGCAATAAATAATTTAATCAAAATGATAAGATTATAAGAATGAACCAACTATTAGCATGAAGTCAATTTTGTTAACTCCCACTAGAGTCACCCTCATATGTGTCTTGGTTTTATAACTATGCTCGAATGAGTGAAATCTTGCTTACGACTCCTAATCTTTTATCAATTGTCGAAGGGTCAATAGGACAAGGGTCATACATTAGTATAACCCCATTTAATGTCATGCATTTGGGATCATCAGGGATCCTCAAGAGGGCTCCATAATAAATTAAACCTCTTATTTGGAATCAAGTGGCCAACTAGGAGATGATATGGGATAGTGTTTTGGTATCACTCCTAACATTTTACTAAAGTAGCCAATCGATTTTAATAGGAACAAAATTTAAGGCTAGGATAGGTTTTGAGTCTAATAGATCAACTAGAATGGTTGAAGCCATCTTTACCCCAATAGAGATTGGGTTCGAGAATTAGGTATGGCATGGGAAGAAGTTAGACACCTTCAAATCGCCTAAACTTTGGGGTCTAGCTTGTGGGTATCTTTGATTCATATTTATAATTTTAGCATTATTAATTATTTAGTCCATTTTAAGCAATCCTAAAGTTCATCTTGTGCTCATTCATCCATTTATAATAATAAATCATTACAAGCAATCACAATAGGGAGGGGGATACATATTTGTATAATAAAAGGTTAATAATGAAATTAAGTAAATGATCATAAATCATGCAATGATTATTCTTTTCAACCTGTAAAGATAAGCACAAACTAGCCCTCGAAGCATGGATTAAATATAAGATAAAATAGCCCCTAAACTAAACTAATCTAAACAATTAAAGGGAACCATACTACCTTTACCTTGCCTTTTAGGATCCTAAACCATTTACCCTAGTGTCTTTATTGTCATTTACCTTATTTGGAATCAATTAGGGTCCATTCTACTATCTAAATACACCATCAAACATACAAAAGCATGTGATAGATCATAGCACACATTAATGCATACAGTTGAATTAATGGAGCTGCATAATATGGGGAAACATGCAAATGTAGGGAGTGAATGCATTTGGAGTAGAATATAAGGACTAAAATATGGGTTCATAGGATGATACAATTCTCTCTCAATCTCCCCTAAGTGAGTTGAATATGCCATGAGTAAAGGAAATAAAATTCTTAGCCACAAAGAGGCTAGTATCCAAGACAGGATGTATGACTGTCCAAAATACCCAAACAATGCTAACAAAACTTTCAAGAATAGAATAATGAACATTAAATGCAATAACTTTACCACTCATTCCCTTAGTGGCATGAAAAGGCCAAGTTAGTCATATAGAGTCTAACTTGAGCTCTTTAAAAAATGTATGATAAAGAGAACAAGAAATGTTATAATAAACACACTAATCACTCCTCTAATAATAGTAAATTAA
The DNA here is from genome assembly GCA_949677035.1 of Omphalea diandra. NCBI lineage: Eukaryota > Viridiplantae > Streptophyta > Magnoliopsida > Malpighiales > Euphorbiaceae > Omphalea > Omphalea diandra. The sequence goes on along the minus strand of CATIWR010678822.1, from coordinate 16,846 downwards.
GGGATTATGGGTTTTAGAGGTTTTAGAAACCTCTCCTTTCATGCTCATCCTCAACAAAGCATATAAAATAAGAAAGAAAGATGAACAAGGCATAAAGAATGTAACTTATGAGTATTAAATCAAACCTTTTTTTAATTATGACCTTAAAATGAGGAATAAGGGTCATAGGTTATTGCAACATACCTCATTCCTCCATTAAGAAATATAAAAGAAACTAAAAGATAAAAAAAATCATAAATAAAATGCCTATTGTGAATAGTCTTGGTGAACATTAACTTAGGTTAGTGGTATGTACAAACCTCTCAATGGTCCGTATAGAAAATTAGATGTGTGTACAAATTATTAGGTCTGTTATAATTAGTTTTCAAAAGGTGACAATGAAGGGAAGGGGAAAGAGGAGTCTCTTGGATGTTGTGATATTTGGCCCTTGGTTCTTAAAGCTGCTTACATGTAGAAATACTTCTCCAAATGCAAAGGAGAATAATGTTTTAGACGGTGTAAAACTTAGGTTTACCTTAAATCACTTAGGCTAATGATTGGGTATTTAGGGTTTTTATTTAAGGATAGTTATCTTAAGGTTTGAAAGCTTAATTTGGCAATATTTCATTAGGTTATTTTGACCTCCTTCTCCCTTTAAAAACTGAGGGTATTTATAAAGGGAAAGGGATAAAACTGTGCACCATAGCTTGGATTGCACCTTATTCCTTCCTATTTCACACTCTTTAATAATAAGATTAATGAACATTCTAGAGTTTAGGATTGGGGAGTTATCTAAGCAAACCAAAGGTTATATGTACATACCTTAGGTTGGTTGTATAACTCTCTAGGCTTAATGGATCACTGTTCTAGAAACTTCTTACTATTGAACTTCTATGAGATGTCTATACAGGCCTTTAATGATCTGTACAACTCTTTATAGTTGGCTATACAAATAACTATTTCACTCTTTTAAAAGCTCTTTTGGTTTGGGTGTTTGATAGGAAGGCTTAATTCAAGGCTCTTTCCAAGCTTTTATCGCCCTTCATAGGCATTATTTCTCTATCCCCTATCCTTTTATAAAAGAATTCAAGTAGTTTCTTATTATTAGGCTTGCATCTTAATTATTCAAAATTTAGTGCTCATATTAATCATTATCTTAAATAAATAAATAAGAAATAAGAAGAAAAGGGGAACAAAATTCTCCAAACAAAGCTTATGGTTAATAAAGATCTCCTCTTCCTACTCATTTTTCTCAAATAATTCTTTTAAACTCTTCAAAAAGATCTTGAATTATATGCTCTCTGCTCATTCTTCTTAAATAATTCTTTTAAACTCTTAAAAAAGATCTTGAATTATATGCTCTTTCTCCTATTTTCTCCTATAAAACTCTCTCAAAAGTCCTCCTAAAATTTTCTCGTTAGACTCCCAAGAAGACCCTTTGAAGTGCCCTGATTATAGGTGCGTGCAATATAAAAATCTATAAGCTGTAAGTGCACAACTTAGAAGTAATAAAGTACACTCTATGAGTACAGATATTGTTCCCACGAGCAATTAGTTTAAGTATTAAGTATATTGTATCTTTTATTATCTAGAGAATCAATAGTGGAAAGTAATTCTAATTTTAAATAAATAAAGCAACGTAAAATACTAATGAAGATTAGAGATAATTAATGGATAAGAATAGCTAGGGATTTAACTTCACTTGGTAACCTTTTATTGGATCTATAATCCCTGTCCAATTGATTCATGTAACAACTACTACCATCAAGTTACTAAAGTGGTCAATTAATCCCTTTCGAGTAGAAATTGACATGCAAAAACATGTTAGCTAAAGGTTCCTCAACTTAAAAGCTAAACATCATGCAATTGCCTCTTAATTCAAGACTCTAAAGATAGCAATAAATTGTTAAGGTTTCTCAACTCAATAGCAAAACAAAGGAATTGTTGAGAGCTTCGTTTCATGAAAAGCACCTCTCGATTGTCAATTCACAAAACTAAGATAATCAATGACCAGTTGATCAAGTAATTAAGACTTAACAATTGTTAACACAAATGATGTAAGAAACCAAATGGATTATTAAGAAAATCCAATGGTAGTTATGCAAGATCCATTTATAACCCTAGCTAATAAAAGTTTAGTTCATGATGAAATAAAGAGAAAATAAGAAAACAAATAAAATAACTCCAAGAATAGCTATGGATTCTTCTTGATTGCTTAAATTTTGCACCATCTCTCTCTAATTTGGATGTAACCCTAGCTTGAATGATATTTCCTTCTTTTGATTATCTCCTCATACCCTAATTCTTACTATTTTTACCGTTTACATCCCTTTAAATAAGGAAACGTGAATACCCACAAAAAGAAAATGAATCCCTCTCAAGTATGATGAGGCACATGGCCATGCCATTCTGTGATAGTTGCCATCGAGTTTCCCTTCTTGCGCACAGTCATGCGTATGGTCGTGTTACATGTTTATGTCTTCCTTAACTTCCTTCTTCCAATGAAGGCACGACCATACACTTGGAAGCATGGTTGTGCGTCCCCTTGATGCTTGTTGACCCTTAATAAGGCATGACCATCCGCATGGTTGTGTTTCACCTCTTTTTCTCATTTTAATCTTCTTTCTTTGATTATTTGCCTACAAACATAAAATAACTTCAATGACGATCAATTTAAGGCATAAATTAAGCATTACTTCATAAATTTGGATGGGAATAACATATTAAATACTAGAATTATGAGACTAAACATCCCTCTTTAGAAACCCTAAGTGTTCCCTTAACATCTTCAAAATAGTTCAAACGTAGGCTAAAAAATAGGTTACAAAGAGCCAAGTCACGAGTGTGATAGGAAGCATCTCTCCATGGTGTCACAGGTCGAGATGCCTATTGTGGGCATGATAGTAACTTCATCTCTTGCTTGGCTAAAAATATTAGTTAGTCCCTAAAGTTGCTTTCTGGGGCTATTTTGCTCTAAAACTCCTTAATTACATAATATTCATTCAAACTTGTAAAATAACAAGAAAAACAACTCAAAATGGCTTATATTCATTATAGAAATATATCAAATCAAGCTTAAAACTCACTAAAATACTATGAACAAATTAAACCTAACAGTTTTCAAGCTTTAAAGAGTGATCTAAAAGTTCTTAAGTTTAGCTATTTGAACTAAATCTTCTTTAAAGAGCTTATGAGAGTTATTTCTTATAAAAGAGAATAAGATTTACTTTGTTACATCAACAAAAATAGCCTTTAACTTACTCAACCATTTCAAAGAGATAATTTATACTTATATTAAGAGTTTGAGTGTGAAAGCTTTCCTTTTACACTACTTATACTCATTGTGTGAGGAAACCTTTTAGGTTAGAGTTGTAAACCTTAAAGCTAATTGTTTATGAAATGTTTAAGATAGTACCTGCAAACTATCTTGAGATAAGGCTTAAATAGTGCCCATAAACCATTTGAGAAAGGCTTTTAAGTGGTGCCTATAAATTCACCTTGTATAAGCTTAAGTGATGCTTGTGTAAATTCATTTGTATAAATATTTTTAATAATATATTTAAGTTATTGGTTAATGGAAATCTCTAATGGATCTAAAAGAAATGATGTAGGCTTAGCTTGAGCTGAACCTCTATAAAATTTTGTATCTCTATGTGATTGATTCTTTTCTCCTTTCTTGAAAAAGTTTTCAAACTTGCCACTGTCTTATTCAACCCCTGCCCTTTCTAGGGCATCTTAAAACAAATAAAGTAAGGCAAGGTAATCCAATTATTGTTGGAATTTTATCAATAAGTGTTGGCATTGAGGTAATAGCTAGTTAAAAAAAACTTCCTAGTAAGACAGTGGAGTCTATGTAATATTCTCAAGTCTCAATGACTATTAGAGATTTTAATGCTCGTTGGCAAGATAAACAATGACAAGAAAAAATCCTAGTGACTACTATCATAAGACAAAAAGCTAGCCAATAACCATAAAAACTAGTTGTTAAGCCATTGAACTTCCAATTATTGTGACAAAGATCCCAATGACCTTTGACTAGCCCTAATGGTTATATTGATAGACTTTGATAGTTTTTCATCTGCGTGAGTACTAGTTAGTTTTCCTTGGGCTAACCTATATATGGTCATCTCTTTCAAACTTTGGAAAGATTAAAGAATAAAAAGAAAAAGAGATATACTTAAGAATAAAGCTTATATTTGCAACATCTTGAATTTAAGAAACTCATCTTAAAAGTTAAGAAGAAAAAGCTACTTGAAGCTATTTCACCTAAACAACTCCAAGTGTTCTAAAAAGTAAGGCTCAAGCTTAGAGCTTAGTTGTATTATTTTTTTGGTTGTAAAGAAAAAACATGAGTGATTTGGAGAGATTCTCCTTATGCACTACTTTTAATTCTTATAAGTTAGATCACTGCTTGGGTTGAGTAGGTTAAAAATCCTTTGATTTATTGAAAGACTTAAGACAGTACTTTTAAATCTATCTTGGGAAAGGCTTGAGATAACACCTAAAAATTATATTGTATAAGTTTAAGTGATGCTAGTAAATTCACTTGTGAAAGGTTTGAGTAGCACCTGAAAAGCTACTTATTTAGTGGAACTCTCTAATACGATACTGAAAGAGAGAACATAAGCCAAAGTTGGGCTAAACCTCTATAAAAATTACTTATGTCTCCCCTTTTATTATAAAGTTTTTATTCTTAGCATTATTTTTTGCAAAAATAGGCATAATCTTATTCATCCCCCTTCCCCCTCCTCCTCTTTCTAGGGCTCTTAAGGCAACAAGGACTTTGGTTCATATAAGAATACTAAAGATGTCATTTAGAAGGTTATTGACTATACTACAAGTGATAGAATAAGTTACATAAAGCATTGAAGGCTTTTAGTGTTTGTTCTCTATTTGTATTCATATATTACGGTTAATACTTGCAAAAGGATTGGAATGTTGGTTTGAAGAGTGATCTATATTTGTATATTTTATATGAGGATCACTTTGGGCTAAATTAAGTTTTAAAGTAAAACTTTATTTGTGAAACGTTTAAGCATATATTAAATAAATTAATTAAGCTTGAGATAGCATTTGAAAACTATCTTACCAGGTTTAGCCCATAAAAGCATCATTTAAATTTTTCTCTTGAGCCTGATAAAAAAAAGTGGTTAATAAGTTTTATCTTTAATCTATACAAATAGGTTGTATTTTAGCTTGTAAAATATAATGAAAATGCTCTAGTTGAAAGACTAAGAAAGAGAATGTTGGTGAACTTTTATCAATCAATTATATCACTCAAATTATTCCTTTTCCTTTTCTTTTTTTTTTTTTTATGTGCGCTGTTGAATATCAAATTTTAAATTTCTTAATATCTTTCCATCCTTTTCATCTATCTCTAAGGCATCACACCAAACTAACACATGAATTATTCTTTCCACTTATACAATACTTTATATTTAAATAAAACATTGTTTCCTAAGAGCTTAGCTCGAGTTATTATGTATATTTGTTTTTTTTATGTTTGTTATTTTATATTTCATATAGGGAAGCCTCATGTTAGCCTTTGCACTGACATTATAAATGGAAGTGAAATAGTCTTAATTACCTTAGTAAAAATGAGAAATACATGTCCAAAATACAACAAAAAGAAATAAAATAGAATATTTTATAATATTAATTTACCAATTGAATTTGAGGTAGCTTTAATCCTTTATTAGTTCTCGCAAATAATGTATTCCTATTCATTGTTAATAATAAATCTACATAAATATTAAAAAATAAACAGAATGATACGTTAATAAAGATGAACTAATTTGTAATAATTCTTATACCTATTAGAATCCTATTATCAACATTTGTTAATCATAATTCAAAAAATAACACATATTATGTGTATATTTAAAAAATATACAATTATTAGAGTTGACAAGCAAGAAGAAATCACTAGTATATTGGTGTTACTAGTCCTTTGAATACAAGCGGATATCTAGGATTGCCTTCCCTCATTGGAAAATCTAAACAAGCAGTATTTGGTTTTCTAACAGAGAATTTGGAAGTGTATTCAAGGGTGGAGGGCTAAATTACTTTCTAGAGCAGGGAAAGAAATTCTTATTAAATATGTTGCTCAAGCAATTCCTACTGATTGTATGAGTGTGTTTCTAATTGTGAAGAAATGCTCAGAATGCTTATTTCTTTTGGTGGGGTTTGAGCAGAGAGGGGCAGAAAGGTATGCATTGGAAGGGTTGGGCTAAATTGTGTTATAAAAAGGGTGAGGGAGGAATTGGTTTTAAGGATTTGCAAGCTTTTAATTTAGCTCTATTGGGAAAACAAGGTTGGAATCTTTTAACAAATCCAAATACTTTGGTAGCTCGATTATTCAAAGCCAAATATTATCCTCATGGGTACTACCTTTCATGCAATATTGGATCTAATCCTAGTTATGTTTGGAGAAGTATCTAAAGAGGTTGTTGGTCTTGGTGTTTGTTGGAGGATTGGTGATGGACAAAGTTTGCAAATTTGGCATGATCCATGATTTCAGAGTTACCCTTTTTTTCAAGTTCAAATTGAGATGGTAGAGGGCTTAGAAGAAATGAGGGTTGTTGAACTTATATTAGATAATAGAACTTGGGATGTGCTTCTTATTAATGAGTTATTTAATGCTGATGAAGCAATAAAGATTGCGGGCACCATTCTTCCTAGGCATGGCATTTCAGATAGCTTCTTTGGCATTATTCGAAATTAGGGCAATATTCGGTGAAGTATAGTTATCAAATGCTTCAAGATTTACATCTTGGTGAACCACATCTTTCTTCTAACATTAATTAGAAGAAGGTATGGAAATTGGATGTGCGTCCTAAAGTGCTTAACTTTATGTGGCCCTTTGTAGTAATTGTCTTCCTATCAATATAAGACTAAGAGGTAAGGGGGTGAATGTGCCTTTGGACTCTATTTTATGCAATGGAGATGTGGAGCACTTACGACATACTTTTATAAGTTGTTTCACATGCAGTTGAGTATTGGCCTTTTGTAGGAATTAATTTGCCATTGTCTGATGATACTGAATTATACCCTGGAATTCTTAAATTAATGGGTAATGATTCAAGTTTGGATTTTTTATCTCCATGGAGGCAGTTACATGTTGAAACGAGTCTGGGTGGTCAGCTCCAATTTCCCATTGTATGGTATCGACCTGCTAATGGAGGGGTCAAATTAAATGTTGACGTAGCCATGCATGAAGATCCACGTTATATTGGCCTTGGAATGGTCATATGGAATGATAATGGTATATGTTTGTTGCCTGTAAAACTGTCTTTAAATATCCGTTGTTTGGCTAAAGAAGCTGAGATGTTAGGCCTTCGTGAAGCAACGGACTAGATGGTTAGTATGGATTTGGATTTTGTGGATATAAACCTAGATGCCAAACAAGTGGTAGATGCTTTTCAATTCAAAGGGGAGTTGGCTAGATGAGTTTGGGAGTGTTCTAGAGGATTGCTGGAAGTTTAAAGAAAATAGAAATTATTCTATTCAATTTGCAAAGAGACGAGCAAATGTGTTTGCTCAGAAGTTAGCTCGGGTAGCTCATTCTTATACTAGTCTTTATGTTTCCTTTAGTACTTCTCAAGTCATAAAGGAATCAATTACCTCGGATACTATCTCTTCTATTTAATAATATTTCTTTCTTTGGTTTAAAAAAAGCTAAACAAAATTTTATGTTTCATAAAAGAAATTAAAAAATATATATCTTTATGTAAAAAAAAGTTTTCTATGTTCAAACAATTATTTCATTTCATTAGTTTTTGAGGACCACACGATCTTTAAAATTCTAATACAATTATGAATCAATTTAATATAAAACAACTCTAGTATAATATAAACTTCACATCACAAAAAATTATTTCTATAAATAGAAAATAAAAAATATACCATTTTCAATATATATAATTTTAATACAAAAAATTTAATATTACAATACACTTGATGTGTAAGTTAACTCGTTAATTCTAAATATCATTCAAATTAAAATTGAAAACAATCAAAATCAAACTCAAATTTTCAAATTCGAATTGAGTTTGTATAAATGTTTTATTTTGTACATAATAGGTATAAATAATTAAACTAATTATTAGTTACTATCATATATACTTAAATATATACACATAATAGTTGTGTACGTTATTGCTAGGCAAGATCATTCTATCGTATTTAAATATAAAATAAAATAAAATAGAATAGAAATAATGTTAAAATTATTCCATTTTTGTTTTTATGTTAGGAAAATTGATTATTAGCTAATTCTGAGCATTAAAATTTTGAAATGTCACTGGTCTATATGATATGAATTAAGTTGATATTATAGTATAATGATATATCACATGTATGAAACAAATTTATAAATTGAAAGGTATTAATAAGTGAAATATAATATGAAAATATTGAAAAAAAGATCATAATTAAAATAAAAAGGTTTGAAGTTCTCAAAACTCCACACACGTAAACACAGAACAAAGTTGGACGCTGATCTCCACTTTATCGATTAAGGTAGCCTCTATAAGAGATATGGTCCAGATGGTTAAAAGCTTAAAACATCCAATCCAATCAGTCTCGACTAGGACTTAAATGTTATTTTCCTTTTTTTTTTTTTCTTTTTCATATTAATTAGTTTCCTTTCTGGAAATAGTTAATTTGGATCCGTTGGACCCACGCCCTGCACCAGATTGACCCAATGTGCAAATAACAAGACTTATTGAATCGAGGCAAGCAAAGCTCAGATTTCTATATATTTTGGTGGCAATAAATTTCAATCAAAAAGTGCAACTCAGATGCCGAACATGCTGGAAACGGTCAAAACAGACGAAAATTTAAGCAACATAGAACATCGAATTTAAGTGTACCGTTTTAATTACGGAAAAGAGAAATTCAGACTTCGACCGGAACGCAACTTTCAGACCCAACCAGTTCAACAGGTTAAAACCTAATGTTTGATGCTTGCTACACAATTGTGATGCCATGTTTAATGAAATGAATGAATGTGTGGAGCCAGGATCAATTAATACATAAACTTCTAAATCATGGAGGAATGGCAAAAACAGAAAAGTTTAAGCGTCCTTTCCATCACAAAAAGAAAAAATCCAGCTGGAACGGAACAAGATTGACAACTTTACTTTCATATTTGCCTTGTGCAGCATCGCTTGGAATGCTCTCAACATTGCTAGAATGGTAACCTAGTCATGTTTAGAAGAAGGAGCTTGGGGAGCGACAGGAAAAGGACATCAAATCTAAAAGAAAATAAGACTATGAAAAAGGGTAAACAGAGATGTCTACTGCCGAGGGTGGCAACCAAAAACAAAACACCTTTCCTTGTATGGATTCCTAAGCCCCCATGCAAAACGTGCCTTCAAGAAAAAGATATCGATTCACGGTTTAGCATTCATGCATACATGAGCTCTAAATAAGTTCCCATTCATGGGAAGATTCACAACCATACTTTATATATAGAACAAGTATAATATGGATTTCATGCTATTCAAACTCAAATAACATTGAACACACAGCATACATAGGGACCACAAAAGCATAGTAATAAAATAAATCACAATTGGAAAAACATAACTACACACTGAAAAACTTGAGAGCATTGAATACAAATTCTAGTGTTATAGGAGCATTTTGAGTGTACAAAATCAACATTTTAGATCCAGACATTTTTTTTTTCTTTCCAAAGCAACCTTAAATGTTTATATTGTGAATCATTGTAATCTGTTACAACAAAAGCATACAGCTAAACACATCCGTGTCAAAAGCACTATTACCGGCTTTTCCTAAACTAGCACTATTAAAACGCGGGCCAATGATTTAGAAAATTTTGACCAAGCACCCACACATAATAATGCAACATAACAAAAACTTGCGCAGAAAATTCCACGCAAGTCATTTCACAACCTAACATCGAGAAATGAAAATTCGCGTGTAAATTAAAACGGATCCGAGTCCATTCTTGAGATACCCAAACATTGAGTGTCCTATTAAGACGTTTGTCAGTTAAAAATGTTATTGGAACGTACCAATTTCAGTCAGTTAAGAACAACGGCATTTGTATATCATATCATATATAAAATGATCCATAAACACCTCAACCACAAAACCCAAACATTTATAGAGGATGGACAACCAAACCAAAGATCAAAAGAGCAAATATCTGAATAAGTTGATCAAAACGGCACATCAAAAATCTTAAAGTCCAAGTTAAATACTACTTGAAATGACAACATAATACTCAATTTTATGGAAATAATTTTAAAACCTCAACTTGGTAAAGAACCACCTATTCTTTCCAGTCTTGAACCTCTCCTCGAACCTGGCCTTGGTCTCCTTGGCAGCAGCGACCTTCTTCTCCTTGGTCTGCAACGCGTCGACTGTGACAACGTCCTTGAGCTCGACGTCGAGGGTATAGCGAGTAGGCATCAAGTGCTGGTAGTTCACGAGCTTGATGAAGCACTTGACGCGTGACTTCTTAGCCGTCTTCTTGGCCGAGTCCTTCTTGATAACCTTGCTCGGATACTTCTTCATCCCAGCAACCAAACAATGACCATAGGGGCGGTCGCGCGTCCCTTCGTCAAGCGACTTCACGATCACCGCCTTGCGGCCTGCGTAGCGGCCTTGGAGGACGATTACAGCCTTGTTTGGCTTCAGAAACTTCACCATTTTCTCCCTCTCTCTTCGCTTTCCCTCGCCGTCCAAACCCTAAAGAAGATATGAAGCGAGCTGAGCAACACATCTATATAATATCATATGTCAAACCTAATGAAACCAAACCCTAGCTCTATCTTCCCCGTCTATTGGGCCTTAGCCCACGATACCTGATGCGTTTATTTCAGATAATGACAAATTTATTTCTTTTTTTATGTCACCAGTTATATGTTATTAGTAATTGTAAATTCAAGAGTATTAAACTCATAGTTTTTTATTATAATTTTTATTATATTAAAATTAGTATTTTATTTTTAATTAATTTTGATTATATTAAATTTTTAAAGGTTATATAATGGTTGTGCTCCAAATAATTTTCACTGCAAATTCAACTTATCATTATAAATTTATAAACTACTGCAATAAAAAACCATTTAGGTTGGATAAGTAACATGTAGACAAATATGTTATAAGTAGAGGTGGGCAAATTTTCAAAAAAACTAACAAATTGAATTAAACTGATATTATTTGTTTTTTGATTATATTTATATAATTAATCAATTCGGTTCAATTTATAAAAATAATAAACTTTCGATTTTTGATCGGTTCCGAAGAACCCAACTGCCAAAACGAAGCATTTCATAATGGAACCCTAGCATATATATTTGCATCTTTTTTCTTTTTCCACTCAGGCCCCCTCATAATTTTCAAAGATTACCAGGCCCCCCATAATTTTCAAAGATTACTTCAGCTTTCAAAGGAGGAGATTTTAGCTTTCCGTGTATAAGCTGTCAGTCTGTTTTCAATTATCACTGACTTCTTCTTTCATGTAAACTTCGAAAGTTAGGTTTTTTAATTGTTTCTTTTCCTTTTACTGGTCCATTGTTATGATAAAAGTTGGGTTAGTGTATGTCCAAGTTAACAGAGCTTTCTCTCTTTGTTCTATCAGAGTAAGCGAAAGGTGCATTTTATATATGGTTTTGGACATAGTAGTCATGTCTAGTAGCATTTTACAATTTCTTTTAAAAAAAAATTATCATTATTTTATTCTTTCATATTTAATTATAGATTCTAATATATTTGCAAATTCAATAACGATTTCTTTATATTCATTTTATTGTGCTCTGTGTTTGTTCTTAATTTTTATACACAATATGAAATAGTGGGTTTTTGATTGATCTACTGTTTTCTCTACTCCCACGTATATTAGACAAACAATTTAGGACTTGTATGGGACAACAAAAATTTGTTAGTATTTTTTATTTGTTTCTTAGTGGAACTGACGAGAGTGTTTATCCATATGGGTACTCTTTATTTTCTTTCAAGAATGGGCTTAAAAGTATTCAATTGAAGTAATCTTTCCCGGCATTAATTTTCAATTTATTCTGTTTTTCTAACTTTTTAGTTCCGTTCAGTGTATATTCATATTAGATCAATTTATTTGGTTTTGATTTAAATTAATTTTTTTAAATTTTTAATTTAGTTCGATTTGTATTTATGTTGAATCGATTTGTTCGGTTCTATTTAAAAATACCCTCGAAACCAATCGAACTAATCAATTGTACACTTCTAGTGTATGATTCAACTTTATACTTCAGGAGATAGAAGTTGTTTTAGGGTAGGCATTCGATTCAAATCGAATCAAATTAAATTAAATTGATTAAAATTGAAAAATCAAATTTTAAAAAATATAAATTAATAAAACCTAATAAATATATAAATTGACTTGAATCAAATTCATTTAGTTCAATTTAATTATGATTCAGTTCTATTTAAATCTATTTGTTTAAAAATATAAATTTTAAATATTTTTAATATAAATAAATATATTTCAGTAATTTTTTATATTTTTAATATAAATAATATATTTAAATACATTGAACCATCTTGATTTGATTTTATATACATTCAAGTTATTTTTATTTGATTTTAAATAAATTCAGTTTGACTCAATGGAAAATTTTTTAATCTAAAAACCAAATCTAATTGACTGAATCTTTTTTGAAAAAATAGCTAAATTTATTTAAATCAAACCAATCAAATTAATTAATTTGATTAAGTTGATTTTTCAATTTTTACCAATTTGTGTATGTAGGCATGAAGATTTTAGATAGATAAAAAAATATATTTTAGTCTATTCAAATATAATTGAATTTAATTAAATTTATTTGAATTTAAATTAAATTATTATTGGTGACCAATCAAATTATTTGGTATATTTAATTAATTAAATTAATTATATTCAATTAAAATATTTAGAATCCACATACATGGCTAATCAAAACAAGTCACATGGCTTAAATGATGTAGCGAGAGCCAATGGTCACAAGTCAAGTTGAATGATCAAAAGGTATTCTTGAATAGAAGAATTCAAGATAAAATTAACTTTATCTCTTAAGGCTTTTAGATAAAATGAAAGATTCTCCTAAGATCTCTATAAATAGAGGAGCTCCTGCACTTATAGAAATCATTTACAAAAGGCATCACTCCGTAAGTGAAGGCTTTCAAGTCTTCCAAGTCTCCAAGCCTTCAAGTTCTACAAGGTGAAAATCTATCTTTAATTCAAGCTTAAGTCATAATGCCTCGAATCACACTTGGTACTCTTCTTCAAGATCAAATGAAGAGTTTCATCCTTGATTCAAGGTCAATGATATTCGACCCTTGAATCTCATTTTCACCCAAAGAGTTAAATTAGAAATTCATTTCTTTGTAAAAGAATTGTTAGAGATTGTAATCTGCATTTTTATAAACTTGATAATTTGTGCCTACTTTTTCTTGTCTTAATTTTCAGGCACGAAATTTGTATTTACAAATTTCTAGCATGTTGGTGGGACAATCTCTACCTTTCATCTATTCTCTTTAAAGCGCAAATCAACTCTTTCGACATACAATCCAACTTGGTTTCTCCAAAAATAAAAGAACACCGCTGCAAGGCTACTTAATTGAAGGCTCAAACTGCTTTCACTGTTAAATCAACCATTGATGCCAACCCTAGTGTTGGTTTCAAAACTAAATCCATTACTGACATCTATGCACGATCTCTTCATCTTCTACAAGAATCCTTTGCCCTCCACAAGCACTGGGGGTAATGAAAAGTGATCCATCTCTGCTCACTCACTTTTTTAAAAGGCTAACCTTTGGTGAGATGTTTGTCTATGCTAGTGGCAAATCTAGCTCAATCTCTTCTCGTACACCATCAAGTGATATCATGATGGCGATGACTACGAGCACATCGGTTGTAGAGGAACAAATTGCCAATTTGATAAAGATGGTGAAAAATCTTACCACTGCAAATGCTAAAAAATGCTCAAATTTCATCATTATTAAACCAAGTTCAAAACCAAAAGGGAAAAGCTCTTGCTGTTAAAACCTCATAGTAACCTTAAGAGGTTGTTGAAACTACTACTGCTCTAAAAGTTGTAAAGACCATTCAACTAGCCACTAATGGTTCTATTTCTGCTACTCAGTTGAAAGAACTCATAAATGAGGTTGTTAAAGATTAAGTTGAGAGCATGACTCAACCTTCCTATACTTATGTCAAGCCATATACCCAAAGGATTGATAGGCTGAAAATTACAACCACTAAAGTTTCAACATTCTTATGGCAAAGAAAATCCTAGACAACATGTTGCTCGCTTTGTTGAAACATGTAATAATACTGAAACATGTGGAGATCTTTTCGTCAAGCAATTCGTTTGATCACTCAAAGGGAATGCTTTTGATTGGTACATAGATTTGAAGTAAGGCTCTATTAATAATTGAGAACTATTAGAGCATGAGTTCCTTAACTATTTCTATATCACTAGATGAATTGTCAGCATGGTTGAACTCATTACCACTCGTTAATCTAAAGATGAGCCAGTTATTGACTATATCCAATGGAGGAGGACTTTGAGTCTAAATTGGAAAGATCAACTTTTTGAAGCTCTTGGAATTGATATGTGCATCAAAGGCATGCATTGAGGACTTTATATATTCTTTAAGGAATTAAGCCTCAATCTTTGAGGAACTAGCCACTCGAGCTCATGATATGGAACTCATTATTGTAGATTCTGGCAATTAAAATATGCCAGTACAAGAATCCAAAAAGGGAAAAGAAAAACAAAAGGCACAAAAAAGATCATTAAGCTGGCATCTAAATTTGAATCAATGGTTGTAACTTTAGATCCATTAAAAATAAATACTAGATCTGGAAAGAAGTTAGATGGTCAACTTGTTATTACCCAAAGCAAGAAGCGAAAGAAAATAACTTTAAAAGAAAGATAGAAGAAGTAATACCCTTTTGTTTTTTGTTTATTTTGATGTGTCTACCATATTAGATGATTTACTCCAAACACATCTTATTAAACTTCTTGAAATGAAGTATCCTAAGGAAGCCAACCATAATGTTGATCCAAGCTATTACAAATATCATTAGTTAATCAGTCATCCCACAGAAAAATGCTTTGTTTTAAAAGACAAATATATGGATCTTAAAAAGAAACAAAAAATTGCTTTTAAGGATCAACAAGCTAGTGCTAATGTGTCTTATGCCTTAATAACCAATCTTTATTCCTCTTCAGTGACATCCACAATTATCTTTGGGTCCTTTGATCCAATTAAAATTGAAACTTTTGCTCCTAAAGGGAATGATGAAGGTTTAATTGGGAGCACTGATGAAGGTTTAATTGGGAGCACATCCCAAGCGTAAAAGCCCAAGAAGATGAGCTTGATGATGAAGGATGGATTGTGGTCACTCAAAAAAGGAGTCAAAGAAGCACACTCCTAAAGAAAAGTATCATCCTAAATGAGCCACCGCATTGAAGAATTCAAAAAAATCCACGATGTCACCCAAATTAAAAAATA
Source organism: Omphalea diandra (assembly GCA_949677035.1). Taxonomy (NCBI): domain Eukaryota; kingdom Viridiplantae; phylum Streptophyta; class Magnoliopsida; order Malpighiales; family Euphorbiaceae; genus Omphalea; species Omphalea diandra. Next base: position 1,354 of record CATIWR010678822.1, on the reverse strand, counting down.
ACAAGGCGTAGAAAAACCATTGATTCATTATAAGTGATGAACTTCTTTATCAAAAGCCAAGGGTGCCAATCACTTTAGCTGATTTCATGCCCAAAAAGCTTATGGAAGAATCTTCTCTTGTTATTTCCTATCATCAAATTGAAGGATATAAGGAACCAAATGATGAATTAGAGGATGGGGTATTAATTATGTGCCCTAGGCCAATTCTTGTAATGGATATTTTCTTAATAATATCATGGCTGTAATTTTATTAAATATCTCTTTTGTATTTTGTTTATGACTAAATTATAAATTTCATGAATAGTTAATTATACTTAATGTCATCAAGTATATGACTTGATAGTAGAACCTTTAGGTGTAAAGAATTCTATTCTAAATTGTTCATAGTATATCATTATGGCAAGGATAATAATTAATGAAGACTAGCATGTGTTTAATTGATGTCTATGTTTTACTACTCATGGATCTATGATATTAAATCAAATATATAGATACGTGTTTAAGAAACATTGTATTGGATATCAAACATATAGATACGTGTTTAAGAAACATTGTATTAGACTAACCCGCCATAAGGACACTACATGGATAAATAGTCATAAGTGATTCTCATGCAATAGTATTAACTTAAACCTCTAACTTGAAAATCATCATGAATTCCAATATGATGAACTTTATATTTTGATACAGTTTAACATTATCATTAACATGATAATTATACAAACTAATACTGGACATGAAATAAATCATATAGAGAAATATGAGTGATTGAGAAAGAATTTGTCTCTTATGTGTTTATGAGAAATATATCTCTAGGCCCCTCGATGAGTTAGACTAAAGAGATTGCATGACCATGCAAAATGAATTGATAAAAGGTTGTCAATATCATTTTACATCAATCTACTTTGAGATTGAGAAATAATTAAACTATATAAGATTGTCATGATCCATGTCTTATGTTCAATTAAGATATAATGTGACAAAAAGATTATAATAGTATTTGTAACATAGGTTAGGTCGAATCATTAACCTTCACATAATTTGGGTAGTCATAATATCTTACTAGAAGCCATTTATGACTTGTAAGCCAAAAATAGATTTTAGACCATTGCCAATGCTATGTGAACCTATAAGATCACACACATAGAATAGGTCCAAAATAAATTGAGTTTTTACTACTCTTTCTATTTATAATTAAGATAATTAGAGATATTGTCTAAATTATTTAGATATTTATTTCATTGTAAAGGGTTAAACAAAATAAGATATTATCTTATCTGTATTTTTTAAGATACAGAGTTGGCCTAAATATCTTAACGGTTAAGATATATATATATGTATATATATATATATA
>CATIWR010678784.1:0-15422 GCA_949677035.1 Omphalea diandra | reverse complement strand
TTAGGTATAGTTCTATCTTAGAATGAGTTAAGATGAGTTAGAGTTTAGGTTTTCTGTGTTTGAGGATGTTCGAGAGTGAATTTTACAGAATAACTTTAGATTTTTTCAAGCCTTATTCTCTCGTCAAATGAGAGGCGTATTTATGGGTGGTTTATGAGTGCTCCAAACCTTAAAATGATTCTAATAATGTTATAGATGCATCAAATCATAGAGAGAGAGAGATGATTCTCTTAGAATTTAGATTTGCATGTGAGTTGTACAACTAACAGTAGGCTATACATCATCTATTAGGGTTGTGCAACCTTAGGATTTAAGGGCGGAGCAGTTCCAGAAGTTTTCAGTAGCTAGGGCTTCATAGTTGTACATCTTTAGTTGTGGGTTGTGCAACCCTCTATTGTACAGCCTTAGTAGTGGGTTGTACAACCCTTAGCATAGGTTGTACATACAACCCTAATGGGCTAAGCTTGTAACCTAGGATGTTGATCTTGGGCTTGGTGTGTGGCGTTTGGTCTTAGGCTTGGTTTTAGGCTCCTCCAAGGTTTCCTAATGCTTTTTCTCTTGCTTTAGTATTTCTTCTTGCATTTTAGGGATGTGTTCAATGATTTTCACCATCAGGCTTTGCATCCAGAGGTCTAGAATCTGATGCTTACAATGTGTCTAAGAAAAAAAAGATTGAAAAAGATGGAGAATAAGATCATTTTTTTTTTCATTTTAGACCTTTTTAAAACATTTCATCTATCTTTTTTAAGGCCGAGGAGATGTCCCTTCTATAGCCTAAGTTAGAAAAACTAACAAGTACTTATAATCTTTAAATTTTGAGGCTATAAAAAACTTAATATTTGACTATGAATGATTTATTTACTCATATAACTAGGCCCATTATTAGGCAATATTGTGAGGCTTCAACTGTCTTTAAAGTTGAATGGGGCTATTCCTCATTACATCATTCATTCCACTAATTGAGCTTAACAAAATTTGAATTTTCATAAGTTGCATAAGGTTTCTTTGATGTGAATTGATCTATTATAAAAATTAGACTTTATGGATATGGATGTTTTAAGACTTTACTTCAAGAATGGGGACCATTCCATCAGTTGTTCCATATGGTTGTAGGCTACTCCATCTTTTTGCGATAAAAAGTCTCATTTTTTCATAATGAATAGGAGCTAGTGTATCTCTAAGATTCCATTTTTTTAAGCACAGTCATAAAACTTTGAGGCATTAATGGGTTCATACATAAATATTTACATTAAAGGATTTCATTCACATAGTGAAAAATAGTGCATACATAAATATTTACATTAATAAAGATAAAGTTACAAGATCTATTTATGCTCTTTAGAGATTTTCACCATCTTTTATAATAAAATGCAATAAAAAGAAGATGGTATCCTAGTTCATGGTACTAGAGTTCCTAAATAAGTTTAAAAGTTTAGAGGGTTATTATAGAAGATGACTTCCATAGACTTAGAGATGATTATCATATAACCCCATTTGATATACTTGAAGGTACTTGGCTTGCAAGTAATAAGCCTTTTGGATAATCTCCTAAGCTAGAATGGAGCTTAAATATCAAATTTAGAGAACTTATCAATTAGATATATGGTTGACCTAGTGCACGTGGTATGTCTAATTTTGCTAAATGTAATGGACAATTCAATTAATAAAGACAAAAATTATAAAGGTGAACTAGAAATCATTGGCATGTGAAGTCAATTCCATTAGTCCATAATGAAATTGCCACTATAAGCACCTATTTGTTTCGATAACTGTACTCAAATGAATGAAATCTTGTTTGTAACTCTTATTTTTTTTATCAACCATCAGAGTAGTCAAGAGAACATAGGATCATACTTTAGTTCAACCTCAAGTAGTAGCATGTAAGAGTATCAATAAGGGATCCAAGGATAGGCATCTCAATAGAGAGAAGCCTACATAGAGAATTAAGTGGTCAATGGAAAACTAAGAGGGGTAATACTTTAGTAATACCCTAAATACTTAACTGGAATTGCCACTCGACTTTGGTTTGGATAAAATTTTGGGCAAAGATAGGTTTTGGTCTAAATAGATCAACTAGAAAGCCCAACCTATCTTTACCTCATCAAAGATCAAATTTTGGAATTAGGTATGACATGGGGAAGAGGTTTGGCACCTTTAAGATGCCCGGACCTTAGGATCTAGCCTTTAGGAATCTATTGTTCACATTTACAAGTTTTATTCTCATCAATTATTTAGTCCATATTAGAACAACTTTAACCATATATCTATCATCCATTCCCACAGCCATATTAAACATAATATGTGTATGGGAATGAAAAATATACAACCAAATGAGGGGGGGTTTTCATGCAATCAAATAATCAAGGACATAATGTGCAAATATTGACCCTCATAATCTATAAAAGAAGACATAATGTAGTACTTAGGAATTATAAAAAGAAAAATCCCTACATCTAACCCTGATAACGTGATATGAAAGAGTGATACCATATTTACCTTATTTAAGGGATACAATAAATGCTCATCATAAGATATCCATCATATATGCAAGATCAGTGTATGATGTTCATGCTTAAGCATGGTGCCCTAACATCAAAATATGCTTAAATGCTTAACAAGATAATATGCAATGCATTCATGGTATGTACAGTGTCATAGAAGTGTACATAGGTTGGAAGATAAAACAAATAGGGCATATAACAATCATAGGCAGAATATAAAGAGGTGTCATAGGGTCTTTGGTGTCCACAACCTCACTTAAGTAGCTCATAAATAACACATCAAGGATGAAGGAGGAGTGCATTCCTTACCATGGTGAAGGCTATGATGAATCCCTTAATCAATTTGTATGTCTATGTTGATGGTTTAATAAGGGTAATAGGTGTCTATAACCTACCCAAGTGACATTTTTTTACAGCCCACACTATAAAGATGGAGAGAAAGTTAGTTTGGCCATAAGAAAGACTAATATAAGACCCCTCAGGGATTATGTTCATGGACATAATGAAATAAACAAAGTAAAATGCATCAAATAAGCAAAAAAAGTAAAAGGAACCCAGGAGTCATTGGCCTTTTAGCCTTCTTCATCACTTTCCATTCAACCATATGCACAAAGGGAATAAAAAGGGTGATAATCAAGTCATACCCCTTATAAAAAAAATTTAAACATAAATGTGCCTAATCATGAGGAATAAAGGTCTTTGGTTATTACAACCTACCTGATTCCATCCATTTTTAGATTTAAGATGCAAAGAAAAAGGTTACAAATCAAAGGAAAAAGAGGAAAAGATACTACTTGAATAATGCCTTTCGGAATACCACTGGCTTGTAGAGATCAACTAGTGACTTGGTTAGACCATAAAGATACATGTATAGATAATAGGTGTTTATATAGACCTCTAGGCTTGATACTGGTAAAAATTACAAAGAAGCAAAAAATAGGAGAAAGGGGGGAGGGGGGAATATGGCTTATAATGGCCAAAAGGTTAGTTTCTGGCCTTTAGACGCACATTAAGTGATGTGATTCTTCTCCAAAATGCAAAAATTGTAAGGTGAAAGATGTTTGTGCTTAGTCTTTTACCTTAAACCTTGAATGTAAGTGAATAACTAAAAAGGATAACTAAAAAGGGTATCTATGAATGATAGTTGTTAATGGCTCCGGGTATTCACTTTGGCATAAATTCCTAAGGAAAAATTATCTTCCTTCTCATTTCTCGAGAGGTGGGGTCTTTATAAAAAAATGTGCACTTCTGTTACATGGCATAGATTAAACTCTATTCGCTTTTCCTCCTCTCTTTTTATAGATAAGATTATTGAATATTTTAGAACCTAGGATTTTGAAGTTGTCTATATAGTTAAGAGGTTATCTATACAACCAACTACTTGGTTGTATAACTATGTAGGCTAACTAGTTCACTATTGCTTGCTATTTGTACTGTTTAGTCTTTAGTGAGTTTTTTGTATAGACATCTGAGTTGGTTATATAGACATCTAAGTAGATTATATAGTCATCTAAGTTGGCTATATAAACCACTTATGAAATTCTAGAATTTTGGTTTTTAAGCTTAGGTGTTTAAGGGATAAACTTGGTTTAAAGTTCGTCCAATCTTTGTCCTTTCTTAAGCATTATTTATTCACACTTTTAGGATGAGTTTAATAAGGTTCTCATTATTGAGCTTGTACCCCAATAATCTAAAAATCTAATGCTTACAGTTAGTTTTCACTAATTGCCCATCATGCCTTTTAGTGTTGCACAAATAGGTGACATTACAATATACACCATAATAATAATAATAATATGCATCGAAGTATGTATGAGTTTTCATTCTTAGGGTTGTGTGCATTAATTGTCTCATAGTGAAATGCCTTTTATGTGTAAGGTGCTTCAGTGCAAATCTCTTAAGTGTATAGGTATATAATGCATGTCTTCTAACGTGTTAGATGTGTTCCTTATTTTTTTTGAGGTATAGGTACATAGTTATGGTTGTGCTTAGATATGTTATGGAAGTGCCTAGGTATATGCCTTTACATAGTTAACCTAAGTATGCATAATTGTCCTTTAAAGGTAAAGGCTTAGTGTAGACATATGGTGTTTGGTGAGACCATGGTCTTGTTACATGTGCTTTGGCTTAAGCTGTAACAACCGTTGTCATTTACCAATTATGGCATTCATGTCCAAAAATTCATATGCATAAAGGGTATCTCATCAATCCAACATGTAATCAATGTACATATATGTTAATTAATATTCAAGGCTAGTGACCACAAATTGATTCTTATCTATATATATGTACATGACATAAGGAGAGAGAGAGTTTGAATTCAGCTTATGACATGTGCTCTATGTGTCTATATGCAAAACTTTATGCCTCAAAGTACCCAAACCTTATGCTTCAGTATCAGAAAAACAAAATTACTATTTGGTGAGTTGCAACTCAATGAATAAAATAATAATTAGATTCTTATGGCACAATCAATAATCAAATATCATCATGATACATCACAAGTATGAGAATTGACTATGCAAGTGCAAATGCAATATATTAATTTTGTCATGACGTTGCAAGATAAACACTGCTCTCAGGAATTCATGTAATTTAAGTGATATTTGATTTTGTTGGCCAGACCATAACTAGTTAATCATTTGATCAATAACATGTGCCAATATGACATATTGGTCCCTTTTTCAAGTGATTTGCCAGTGTTTGACAAACCGGTCATAACATCATTTTAGTTCCATATGCAAGTGTTCATTCATAATGGTAAACCAACTAATCATTAAGATCATATAATTCTCTCTTGACTTGAATTCACATGTAAAATGTCACAATTCAATCACATATATATGTAGTAGAACACAACCATACCATAAAATCATCACACATACACATTAGAATCCAATTATGACTTTTACTTGCCTTTGATGCTACCAACCTTTATGGTAGGTTTAGACTCTCTCTTGGGCTTCCTCAATGCGTTAAGATCTTAACATTTGATACATATATCATTATGAAATGTAAAAAAGAGTTTGCATGCATGGTATGCAACTATAGTCATGTTCCATGCAAATAGACCTAGTATTTAAGCTTATTATTCTTGTATGATAACCTGACCTTGCTACACTCTCACAATAATACTTATACAAATGAATTTATTATTTTTTTTTTTTTACATAATCTAGACACATAATGATACATCATATTCAAAATTCAAGTCAACATAAAGCCTATAGAAAATATGTTGAATTTTTGAATGCTGCCTTATTTCAATAAGATCTTAATCTAATCATATCTTACAATCTTGGGTATATCTCAAATTGTACAAATGAAATTGCAAAACTAAATACCAAAAGTTACAAAACATATAAATGAACATTCTTCATGTTTTACACATTATCTAATTCAATCTATAAGGTTACCAAAATAAATGGCCAATCTCAGGGTGATTAGGTTTTAACACATTGAGAATTAGTCACAATGAAAGAGCAATATCTCATCAATCATGATATATTTGGGAAAACTATTTTATAGGCATGTACATTAGACATAAATTTACAGCTTTCAAGTTTAACATATCACCATATTCCCATTATATGGCCATCAAATTCTTGAAAAATAGAACTAAGATTGAACAGATTTCATCAAGTTTAGAGTTAGTCACAATCAAAGAGTAATATCTTGTTCCATACAAAAAATTAAGCAAAACTATTTACAAGAATTTAAATGGGATATAACCTATAAATTTCAAATTTTACACATAAGGTCATCAAAATATATGAAAACAACCAGACTAAGGAGATTTCGGTAAGTTATGAACTAGCCCTAATGAATGAGTCATAGCTCTTCACATACGCTAAATTAAGCAAAATTGTCTTACATGCATTTAGATGGGGCATAAAGCTACAACTTTTACGGTTTACTCTTTCTTTAATTCCTCTTCTAAGGTTATAAAATCGTGGGAGCAAAAATTATTGTAACAATAAAACCAACATACTAAGCTCTTGTTTCTCTTGATCTTCAACTTTTATACATAAGCTCTACCTTAAATACTCCATAATTCTTACTAATAATGGATGTTTAACATTTCATGAGGGAGGAATTTCATGTGAGAAGAAAGTTGTGAATGCTAAGGGATGAATGTTTGGAGAACATGCAACCTAAGGCATTGGACTCATTTATCTACTTTGAATGATGTGTTTAAATGATAACCAAACTAAGAGAAGTCCTAATGTTTTGTATTTTAGTTTTGTTTGATATTTTAAACAGATCTGATGAATGTCAAAAAGGGAGATTATTATGAACCCAAGTCCCGATAAATGCTAAAGTGCCAGAACAAATTCAATGAGCGTTGAACCATTCAACGAGCATTGAAGGTTGTGTAATGAATGTTAATTGGATGTTGCTCTTTTATAAGTCTTTTGGACTTTACAATGGGTATTGCCCAGTTACAATGAAAGTGCTCTAGGTTGAGGTGTGTTAAACCTTACCATGGGCATTGTCCATTTGCAATGGGCATTAGAGAAGTACTTCAGGTTGAGCTGTGTTGGACCTTACCACGAACATGGAAAGCTACTATACAAAGATAGGAAAAATAGAGCACAAAGTTAAAGCTTTTTAGAAATGAAAAATGAGCTTTATTCTCTCTCCAACAGGCATTATAATCAAAGCCAACTGGCATTAAAAGATATTCAACGGACAATGCCAACGAGCGTCGAAAGACATTCAATAGGCATTGTAATCAAAGCCAATGGGCATTGAAAAACATTCAACAGGCGTTGGATGTAATTGTTATAAGTTCAATGGGTGTTGATAAAGAATAACAAGAATTGTCACCTCTAACGGCTAATTTTGAAGAAAAGTTATAAGATGAATATCAACTGTTCTAATAGCTAGTTTTGGAGCTTGGCTGTATAAGGAGCATTCTTGGAGTTTATAAAGGTTAGTAAAAAAAAGCTAGAAAATATTGTGAACAAGTGTAAACAACGTTGTAACTCTTTATGCAAACCTCTTATGGTGTTGCTTTGTATTTAGGTAAAATGAGTTTATTTTTGTTACTCTTTTTAAAAGTAGGCTTTCTTGAACACTAATTGTGTAGTTGCTGCATATTTGAGAGGTTTAGACACTGCTTAAATCTTTCCTTGCTGGTGGTTATAAAGGTTGGTATTGTGCCTAGAAAAACACCAAGGGGTAGGTTCTTCTCGAATCTGTAAAAGGAAAGGTTATCCTTGAACTTGTAAAAGAGAAAGTTCTTCCTGAGCTTAAAAAGGAATGAATAGGCCAAAGTGAAAACTTGGGGAGTGGAGTAGGCAAGTTATCGAAGCACTATAAAAATCCTTATGTAGATTTTTGTGTTTATGTTTGTTTTTGGTTTTTGTTCACAACCTAATTCATCCCCCTCTTAGGTTGCCACATTGCCACTCAGTCCAATAAATAAGATAAAATAACATATCTCTTTTCCCAAAACTCGAACAACTTAGGGTTTCTTCCTGGCTATCTCACTTTTTTTCCTCTTTTTATTTTTCTTTTTCTTATCATTTATTTCTCTCTTTCTTTCTTTCTTAGCTCTCTTCCTTTTTTTGCACTCCCTTACATTTTTTCCTTTCAAATTTACTCTAAAGGAAGAGAAATTTAATTTGTATACCTACTCTAATAAGATAAAATCATGATGTCTCACTACCATTGGTTGAAAGTTCAATATTCCTCTTTTAGTCCCTTTTCTTTACTTATTCATCACTTTCATCCATCTATTAATCCCCATATGTTGGTTATACTTTTAAATAAACTCTAAAACATCATTATTTATGTTGTTATAGCATGCGCACAACATAAGATAATTTTTCATGTAATTATACAAACATCACATCTATGTTCAAGTGTCCGAAAGGCAATGGTGCAAGTGTCATCATCATGCTTATCAAATTTACATATCTAAATGATCATTTATCCAATGCATAAGTTCATGTGAGATTGTAAATCATTTATGTAACGAATGTGTTCGTATGAGGGTGCTAATGAATGAGGGTAAGAATGTTACTATAGGACTTTCTTTTTGTAGAGCACTTTGTTACCTAATTTTAAGGGCACTAGTTGTTCTTATATGCTTTACTCTCATAGATATGGTTTGAGATATAGAAAGGGCAATAAAAGATGATATATTATATTTTAGACCATATTTAAATGTTAGACTCCTTTAAAGTTCAAGGATGAGTCAAGTTGTTCTTTTCTTTTAGAAAATTTAGAGAATTCTTCTTGAGTCTCTTGTTCCTTCAATGATTTAACATCTTTTATAAGACAATCTAAATTCTTAAGAAGATCTTTCAAAGATCTAGTCTCTTTTTGAAGGGAAGAGGAAGAGGATTTAAAAGAATTATGGCACTTAGTAAACTTAATAATAATGTCATATTACTTATCTATAAAGTAAGAGTCAAAGAGATTTATCTCTTATTTATCATCACTTTCATTTCCATTTTCCTTATTATTTTCATCCTCTTCAACTACCATGTAGCAAGATTGATCATATGATAAGGTTCAACTTTATATATCTTTATATAGTCTGAAAAGGCTATGAAGTTGATTTGAGATGATGTCTAGATTCTTTTCCCTTTATGTTATTTCTTTTGAGTAGATTTGCTCCAAAGGTATCTTAAATTTCTTTAGTTGTGTAACATATGGAGACTTTGTCAAGATCAATATTATTGAATGAGCTTTTCAAGATTTTTATGCCTTTTAGCCCTATAATATGAAGCTTTATATCCTTTATACTCCATTTGATTTTTGATTTATGGATTTCTACACTATCTGTAATTTGGTTGGTACTTTTACATCTTCTTTAATAGCATCCCATAATTCAACGTCTTCATTATCCAAGTAAATTCTCATCCTTTTCTTTCAAAAGGGTAATTGTAGACATCAAAGTGTGGAGGTCTAGAAATAGAATCACTAACATTTAGTCTTTCATGTACCATAATTAATCTTGATCAAAATAGACCATGCTTTAATACCACTTATTATGTCAAGAAACCTTATAAGGGTGATAAGGGCTATAACAAATTCTTCTCAAAAAGTTAGTGTGCTTTAAGAATTAAACAATCTCATAAAGAGACAAAAAATTTATAGAGGTTTAGCATAACCTTAGCCTACATTCTCTCTTATATATACCATTAGAGAGTTTACTCTACCAAGTAAGGTGTTACTTAAACCTTTACAAGTAAACTTTTAGGTGTTGCTCCAACCTTGCATAAAATAAAATTTTCATGTAAGATAGATTTGCAAACACTATCTTAAACCTTTCACATCTCTTCAAGGTTTATCCTACCTAATATAGATATTATCCTCACATAGTTGAAAAAAAATAGCAATGCTCATAATCTTCAAATTTTGAGGTTGTAAAAAAAGATATATATTCGTGTGATTATAAACAACCTGTTTGCTCTTATGAATGGTTTATTTATAAGCAAAATTGCAAGGCTTCAATAATCTTTAAAGTTGAATGGAGTTGTTTCTTCGTACATTGGCCATTTCATCTGTTGAGCTGACTAATTTGAATTTCTAGAACTTGCACATGGCTATTCTAATATGAAATGGCCTATTCTAAAAGTTGGATTTTCTAGTTATGGATGTCTAAAGCTTTGACTTCATAATGACTATAGGTTGTTCCATCTTTCTATGATAAGAAGTTTAATTTTTTTTCATAACAATAGGATTGTGCATTTAGGCCGTTACAAGAGTCTCAAGGCCATTCCATCTTTCTATTTGAAAACCTTCAATTTTGTTCTTGATGAATGGGACTATAAAAGTAGGTCATTCCTAATGCTTTAATTGCTTCTAATTTTTATGTGAAAATCTTTAATTTTCTTCTCAGTGAATGGGGTCAAGTAAATTGATTGTTTAGAACTTCCATCAATCGTTCCATTTTGATTGAGAGACATCTATCTTTCATATGGATGCAATGGGTATATTTCTTTAGGTCATTCCAACTTTTTAATCTATAAATGTTTAATTTTATTCTTGGTAAATGAGCTTATTTCAATGTGCATAGATTCATTCCACATCCTTAAAATGACTTCTCTATTCTACACAAGTTGTTCAACTTGGCTATGAGAGGGTAGTTTCAAATATTTTGAGTTTTTGTATGAAATTTCCCATATTTCTTGATAGCGAACAGGCTTGCTCTAGCATGTATAATGCCATTCAACACATGTAGCTTTAGTAATGTACTTGGAGGTATACTTTTGTAATTGAGGAGCCTAAATACATCCATAAACACTTGTAATCATTAAAACTAAAAACTAAGAACCCAAGGTTCAATAATACATATGTTGGATGTTGGAAGATAGGATGGATACCCTTAAAGATAAGAAGAAATGAATTTGTTATAGCATATTAGATACCAAAAATAACAAAGCATGTTCTTCAGTATAAAGAAGAAATGAAAAGGCTCACGCTAACTAAGCTTATATTTGCCTTGCCACAACATGAATCTATTGGTGAAAAACTAATATTAAGCATAGATATTTTGAAGACAATAGTAGCTAGGGGTATTATAATTCAAGAAGAAATTAAAAGAGAAAAAGAAAAAAAGGACTTAAAAATTATGCAAATGACATGGCTAAAGTTTGAACTGAAATAATTGAAACATACAGCCACCAACATAAAAATAAAGTGACTTGCACTTTTCATCTACATCTTTATCTCTTGCCTTTTCAAGCTTTGAATCACAAGTCATACATTAGCTCTACCTACTGGACCAGACAATGACGATAATGAATTCCAAGTAAGATGCCTTGGATAAAAATGTTGAAAAGTTAAGGTCTTAAGTGATTCATCAGGGAAGACACTACATTGGAATTTTAAGTACTTAGATATTTCAGGTGGCCCTTCTTTAGAATATGATTTTCCTTAATAAGAAGTTACACCAAAGGCTTCACATAAGGAAAAGGATAAAATGGAAAAAGACCAAGGCAATAAAGAATTAACACCCAAGAAAGGGGAAAATAAGGAAGACCTAGAAGTAAAGAAAAAACGTACTGAACACTTAGCCCTTTATAGCTTAGACAGTTTAAATCCCTTTGGGATTCCTTTTACTAACCCTGATCAGATCCTAACCTCTAAATCCACATCCTAGCTTTCTTTTTCTCCAAAACTTATTCTTTAACAAAGTGTTTTTTAATTTAGTTCTTATTTTATTTTCCTTTATTTAAAATGTGATGGCTAGACACATATCACTTATTTTTTTTTACTTTCCATGATGCACTTAACTATTTCATAATCAATGAAATGTTATTTTCTCCCAATTTTATCAAATATATGAAATGCCATATTATTTTACCAAATTGTATGATATTCTCTTTATTATTGATGACAGAAAGGGAGCAATAAGATGTAAAGATGGGTTTACTAGATTAAATTAAAATGTGTATGTAAGGTGGGTTTATTGAAAGTGAGCAATTGTATTTTGGCTTCTTAAAATGAAGCTCACTCTTTCACTTAGTTATTCTATTTAGAACTATCTTAAATAACATTTCAACTACAGTTAAATATGTTGCTACCATCAATTTCTTTAGCATTAGATTTGTAATAGTTAAATTTGATTAAAATTAAGCGCAACATAATATATGAGGGATTGTATATTTCATAAAGACTTGAACTTATTTTATGCATAAATGCATCAATTAAAGGGAAGCTTTAACTGTGATAAAACTTTGCCTTATCTTAATAAATATGTATTTGTCATCATAAAAAAAAGGGAAGAATATTGGACCTTATAGTTCCAATTCTAATTTGATGATTACAAATAAGGGTTAAGGTATTAATTCATGTGCAAGTGTTTCATATGTTCCCAGTAAGATCCCTAACTCAACTAATTATAAGTTCAAATCTATTATAGCTTGAGGTATGCTCTTGATAACCTAAAAAAATCAAAGGACACTAATGGTTATAGAACTAGAGCTCGTACTTAGAGTAAAATAGAGAAAATTAAAGATAAAGCCTACTAACGACAATTGAAATAAATAATGACTATTGAAAAAGAAGAATGGGTAGTTATTAAAGTCCAGAAGAAGTATGTTATCTTATATATGTAAAGTGGATATCCAGAAGAAGTATGTTATCTTATATATGTAAAATGGATATCTTCTACATGATTATAAGCGATATTCAACGATCATGGAATGTACCAATGATTATGGAATGATTTTTAACACTTGTTAATGAAAATTGAGGCAAACCAACCTAAAACTGTTGAAAGTCTCTCAAGAAGCATTAAAAGTTTAATGATCATGGTACTTAACAAATGACCTATAGAAAAAGTCTTATGGATAAGGCTAAAGAATATGTAATATTCTTAAGTCTCAACGACTATTTGTTGGAATTTATAGAACAAGCACAACGGAAAACACAAATTGTTCTATGTAGAAACACACTAAGGATCCATGCAATTCGATTAAATAAAAAAAATGATGTGAAAACCTTACCAATTTGAACAATAGAGACGAGATTGATGGAAGGTAGAGAAGAGGTTTACACTGGTATCGCCTAACCTCGAGCTTAGAGTGTAGATTATCAGATTTAGACGCTAGCAAATTGATAAACGTCTTTTACAGGTATCCACATGAACAAAATCTCTCTAAATTGAAACTGTGGTAGCATTAGTATTTTTTTTTCTTTCTCTAAAATATTTTTAAAAAAACATGAATCTTCTATTTGTTTTTGGAAAACCCTAAAACATGCATATATATCTTAACCATAAAGATATTTTATACCAACTTTGTATCTAAAAAAATACAGATAAGATAATATCCTATTTCATTTTTAACCTTTACAACGAAATAAATATCTAAATAATTTAAACAATATCTCAAATTATCTTAATTACAAATAAAGAGAATAGTAAAACTCAATTTCGCTTTGAGCCATTTCTAAGTGTACGATCTTATAGGTTCACATAATGTTGGTAGTGGCCCAAAAACCTATTTTGGATCATAAGTGATAAGTGGCATCTAACAAGACATTATGACTACCCAAATTATGTGAACGTCATTGATCTGACCTAACCTATTATACAAATAGTATTATAATGCTTTTGTCATATTATATTTCAATTAAACATAAGACATTAATCATGTCAATCTTATATAGTTCAATTCTTTCTTGATCTCTAAGTAGACTAATGTAAAATAACATTAATAGTTTTTATCAATTCATTTTTGCATGGTCATGCAATCTCTTCAGTCTAACTTATCAAGGGGCCTGGAGATATTTCTCATAAACATATAAGGGATAAATTCCTTCTCAATTACTCATTTTCCTCTATATGATTTATTTAACATCAGTATGTATAATTATTCTATTAGAGATAATGTTTGACTATATCAAAACATGAAGTTCATCATATTGTAATTCATGATGATTTTCAAGTCAGAGGATTAAGTTCATACTATTGCATGAGAATCACTTATAATTGTTTATCCATGTAGTGTTCTCATAACAAGTCAATCTAATACAATGTTCTTAAATATGTATCTATTTGTTTGACTTAACATCACATATCCATGACTAGTAAAATATAGTCATCAATCAAATACATAATAGTCTTCATTCATTATTATCCCAACAATAGTGACTAACTGGAGACAATTTGGAATATAATTCTTCACACCTAAATGTTTTACTATCAAATCACATACTTGATAATATTAGGTAGAATTAACTATTCATGAAATTTATAATTTAGTCGTATACAAAATATAAAAGAGATGTTTAATAAAATTGCAATCATGACATTATTAAGAAAATATTCATTACAAGAATTGGCTTAGGGCACATAACTAACACTATTAAAGGTTTCTCGAATGAGTATTGATAACTTAATAGTCATGGTACTTAGCTAATTGCTTATTAAAAATCACAAATAAGGCTATGAAGTTTGTGTGACGTTCTCAAGTCTCGATTATTGTCATAGACCTTAATGCTTGTTGAAAAGATAAAAAAAATGACTATGAAAAGTTCTAATGACTATTGCTAGACAGAATAAGAAAGACAACCAATAATCATTAGAACTAGTTATTAGGCTTGTTCAACATCTCAATGACCATAAAGGATATCCTAATAATCATTGACAAGCTCTAATGGCTATATTGACATATATTTGATAGATTTTTAACTATGTGGATAATTGCTAGTTTTTATTGGGAAAACCCATATAAGGCCACCTCTTTTAGACTTTGATTGAGTTTCTTATAAATGTGGATAAAAGTCTATAAGAAAATTTGAAGAGACGAGAAAACATTTGAGAATTAAAACTACACTTACAAAGCTTTGAACTTAAAAAGTCATCTTAAAAGCCGAAAGAATAAGAAACTTAAAGCTACATCATTCATTCAACCTCAAGTTTTTAATTAGCAAAGCTTAAAGTTAAAGCCTAGTGTGTTGCTTCTTTTGTAAAAGAAAAAGCTTGAGCAACTTAATGAGTGATCTTTCTTAAGCACTACTTGTAATAATTGTATGTGAGAACACTACTTAAGTTAGGTAACTTAGAAATCTATTTCATCTTATGAAAGGCTTAAGATACTGCCTACAAATTTTTCTTAGAAAAGGTTTGAGATAATGTCCATAAGCTATCTTAATAGGTTAAAGTGATACATGTGTAAATTACTTATAAAGGTTTAAGTAGCACTGAAAAGCTACTTATTTAGTGAAACTCTCTAATTGTGTACTAGAAAAGAGGAGTGAGCCAAAAATGAGTTGAACCTCTATAAAAATTGATTGAATTTCTCTTTCCTTTATGAAGTTTTCTTTTTTGCTTTGTTTTCACAATATTGTCACCCTCACACCCCCGGGGGGGGGGGGGGGGGGGGGGGGGGGGGGGGGGGGGGGGGGGGGGGGGGGGGGGGGGGGGGGGGGGGGGGGGGGGGGGGGGGGGGGGGG